>JACXGK010008921.1:0-21125 GCA_016801125.1 Novumbra hubbsi | reverse complement strand
CCAGCAGCAGTTCTACAACATCATCCCGGGGCGGTCTGGAAGGTCCAGCAGCAGTTCTACAACATCATCCCGGGGCGGTCTGGAAGGTCCAGCAGCAGTTCTACAACATCATCCCGGGGCGGTCTGGAAGGTCCAGCAGCAGTTCTACAACATCATCCCGGGGCGGTCTGGAAGGTCCAGCAGCAGTTCTACAACATCAGCGGTACATGTGGTGTGGATTACCTCAACATCACCAGCGGACCCTTTCCCCTTAATTTAAGCACCATTGTAAGCATGTGTCTCCAGGAGGCTCGGTACAGCAGAGGGGCGTCTTAAACTGCACCCCATTTCCTGTATAGAGTAATGCTGCTGAGACAGACCCTATGGACCTGCTAAACCCAGAGCAGTATGAAAGGAAAAGGGTGCATCTTGAGCATGTCTCAACAGTGATGCTTTGTCAGGTCTTTAACCTCACTCCCAAACCTTTGTGAACATTATTTAACGAGGGCCACATTTCTTATGGATAGTTAATTGGTTCTAGATTTTAGCAATAGTTTTTTTTTTTAAATATGTTTCAAATATTATATTAATTGGCCTCCATGAGTGACTGCTGGGAAAAAGGGGATAGTTAGAAATGTAAATTATCCACAATACATTTGAATTCCCCTGAACAAACACATCTTCAACCCATTGTGATCCAAAGACCTATACACTTAACCAGCTTTCAGTTCTCACTGGACTTTGCAACAAACACATGAGGTAACTCGTGTTGTTCAAGGTTGTGTGATCAAGGTTGTGTGATCTACTGTGAGGCCTACTGAAAGTGCATACTACTCTGTTGCTGTGCATTTGCAACAGCCAAAAAACGTCAAGCGTATAGCAGAGCAACCAGTAAACCCTGACTTCTCTCTGCAGAAACTATATTGTCTGTGCAGGACAAAGAACCGCGCATTTGATACATAATATTCTATGTATTGTAGTAGTTTACTAGTATACTCCATGTAGTAGTTTAGTCATAGTGCAATTCTGGCAAATCTTCAACTCAGAGAGACAAAGAGATTAATCTGGGGTGAAGAAATTGCTGGTGTGGTTGAAATGCCCAGACCAAATTCCGGTTGCAGTCTTCCCCTCAATAAAGCTTCGGCAAATTGCATTGAGTACAGTGCACAGTACCTGCGTTACTTGGCTAATATTAATTATATTAATGCCCACTGGTCCGGAACCAATCTCATATCTCCGTAAAACATTTCTTTGGACAACATGACACACAAGACACAAAGAAATTGTGATAAACCAGAGTGTACTACTTAGTCAAGGTAGTTCTGTCGGGCAGTGTGACAGTAGAAACCATGGAAACTGGGCAATCTTGGTCAAGTACATCTATTTAACTATGGAGCCAATAGCAGTGATGTTGCGCAAATTCAAAAACAAACCATAACCCAGGGTTAAACAAAACACTGAGGCATATTTTTATAATGTAAAACCTTAAAAAAACTTTAAAAATGTTAGTTAGGTGCTAATTTGACCCAAGACATTAGCTATAGAATCATTTATTTTGCCTGAGGACTTTTGTCAAACACCCGTTTACCATGACCCACATTAGTCATTGAGTAAAATCAAGAATTCATATCTCTCTAAAATGCCAGTGATTCCTATCTATCATACAATCAAGACATGTGTTAAGATAACCATCAATAGATCAGAATAGATCATGGATAACATTCCACTTGAAAATTGCTGTCATCCAATAAACGAACATAACATGATAGCGACATGACGGGTGGAAAGTAGTATTCTGCAGAGAGAATAGGTAGCCATTTAGGACACAACCCAGATTGTGATATACCGCATGGTGTTTCATGTTAAACTAGGCTGCTCTAAACATAAACAATAGCCAATTGGTGTGTTATCCAGGTGGCTTCTCAATTGACCAGTTCTGGCCGAGGAGTGGTTAGTCATTGTGGTAAACAAGTTTAACGACACCTGGCAGAAGGACACTTGACACGCATGCAATGACACAATAAGTCCCTGACCACTCTGGTCTTTGACCTGGTATATGGAGACGGTGATAGGGCATTAGGAGACTATACAGCGCTATTCATTTCAAAGTCCTAAGTTTACTCCTCAACGGCTCAATGCAGACGTCGCATACCCATATCAGTTCATTTCTTTGTATTCAGTGAAGTACTTTGTTTTATGAAATTTCCATTGACATGGTGGTGAGAGGTAGCTTTTCGGAAGGGCAAAGATTTCGCATGGAATATTTTAGTAAGGACTGTCTGAGAGTGGCATGGGCAGAATGAAAACCTGGCTGTTATTGGCTGAGAGGTTTTAAACCCTTTGTTATTGGTCTATTAATAATTTACCACAAGGTGATGTCACAGTGGAAAGCCAAAACTCTTGCCTGTGCAATCCTACTGATTAGAAGGTCCTGAGTAATTGTACTGAATATCAGGAAATTTTAAAATTTTACAATGTTTCTTTCATCAACACTAACAGAATAACAAGGCCTTTTGACCAAATAAATATACTGGTCAGTGATAGTCTGAAGTTGATTCGAATCCCTAGTCCTTTATACTTAAAATAAATTAGTCTTAAATAATTTGATTAATTTAATTAATCTGCTGCGTAAAACTTTAATTTCTGTGTTCAGGTTTAGAAAGCCGAAAAATCGGTTGCCAAAGCTATTGCTTGAATTGAATTGGGGATTCTGACAAACTTGTTTAGTACAATTATTTTGAAGATAAGCTATTTTCTTTCTAAATATGCCTTATCCAATATAAACCAAAAGCTGAGAAATCGAGTGGAATGTTAGTGATCTATGAGGAAAGTAAGTGAAACAGTCTCTGTTTTAACGCATTTTGGTAAGGAGCAAAATACGTTATTTACTTTTATTGACAGTATAAATTGTCCAGAACCTCGAAACAACGTAAACTACACATTTTATTTTGGTTCTTTATAGCCCAGATGACAGCATACGACGACCAAGATGAAAGTACAATACATGCACTGTAACCACATGGGCACTAAAGGGATCTAAAATGCTCATGACCGAAATACTATTAAATTATCGTAGCACGTGAGCGTAAAGGCTATTTAATAGTGATATTTAGTATTGATAAAATGGTAATAGTCAAATTTGGTCACGTTCGCGAATTGTAAATTATTTTATTATGCTGAGCTCAGAGAAGAACCCCTCATAAAAAGTCCTCAAAAGTCAGTTAACGAGGAATAGTATTAGCTGTAGCTTTCGTCTACTGTATTTAACTGGAATTAGACTCATTATCGGATGTGTGCAAAAGAGCATGTATAGGCCCTCAGTCAAAGACAACAGGTATCTTTAAGACGCCCAGACCAATTAAATTAAGTTGAGGGCACTCGTGTCCATTGTTGGGTGCTGACAGCAAACTATAGGGCGGATTACGAGACGTCAGCACTACCCAACCCACTCTATAAATTTTCTCCACTAACTCCAAAAGGAGCTGGGCGCTATTCTCAAAACTGTCAGTCTGGTTGTGAGGACCACCAACGCAGACTTTGAAGATGGCTTACTTCAAACGTTAACGGGTTTACCTACCTGGAGAAAGGCTTACACAAACAGGAATTTAACTAAACAACAACTCGGGTGTCAATTTTCTTTTTTTCTCCTTTGGAACAAATTACTCGCGTTCGTTTTAAGACATCGCACAGTTCAATCTATTTTAAGTTGTCGGACATTCTGTGTACAGTTTTACTGTCGCGTTCGCGTATGAACCATCAGTTGATATGGTATATATTTTAAAGCAAACATTTATTCTTGGACAACTTGTAGAACAGAGGGACTGACAAAAGAATTGTCGACACACCCAGGCGCGCAACATTGCATCGATTGCGGGTTGTCATCGTAAAATTATATTGAACTTCGATATTAGCTTACCTAATCAACGATATTAATGGATGTTCAATGTAGAAAGATTGGTACACCCAAACATATTACTTGTTTAGCATCTTAAAAACACGTAATGGACCCGATATGAAGTTCGGATTGCCGCTCCCAGTAGGCACTTCATGCCAAGTGAACATGTTTACAAAGCATTTAGTTTCCAAAGGGAATTACTTCGACTCAGGGCAAGTTACACTATTGAACTACGGTCTACAATGAAGTTATGGGATTTCCTTGCCACCTGTTTCGTTCTCTTGAGCAGCGTTCAAATGAGCCCTCTACTTCACCGACAGTCCACGAAAACAACACAAGCATGGGAGAATATCGCGCCAATACATCTTGCCACAGCGTCTGAGTCTACTACCAACATAATTTCGGAAACAGCCGAAATTGGAGAATTATCTGTAGAAGAATGTAAGTTCAAATATTTTCATATTTTGAATTAAATAGGTTATTGGCATGGCTGCAATATGGAAATGACTTAAAGCACTGGATGATTTTGCTTGGTTTTGCACTGCACTTTTTTGTTGTTGTGGTTTTTCAAAAACAGGCTTTTAAATGAAATAAAATCCTCCTAAAATCATACAGTTCCAAGTTAATGTCCTGCAGTATGTAAAATGAAACCAGTGATTCTTCAGAAGGCGGATGTGCCCAGGATGCGGACCATGTTCCCCAAACTCTAATTCCCCACATTTTCTCTGTTGGCAGATAACATGGAAGGGCTTGACCCAGGGCAGTTTGAGGATGTGATGGATTTCATTAAGGTCACCATAAGTAGACTCAGGAGCTACTCACAGCTGGACAGGGGCTCCAGGATACGAAGGAAGCGAGAGAGGAGGAAGGGAGTGAGGGGCGCAGCTAACAGCAGAGCTAGAGAGAACACAAAGAACCGCAGAAAGGTGCCGGGGAGCAGAGGAGGAAGAAGGAGAAAAGACAGAGAACAAGGCTGTGTGCTCAAACAGATCCACCTGAACGTGACCGACCTCGGCTTAGGCTACCAAACAAGCGAGGAACTGATCTTTAGCTATTGCAGCGGGCCTTGCGGGATCTCAGAGACGAACTACGATAAAATCCTGAAGAACCTCACCCAAAATAAGAGGCTCCTGTCGGAAATGCCGGCCCGGGCTTGCTGTCGACCGGTTGCCTTTGACGATGACCTGTCTTTCCTGGATGACCACTTGACGTATCACACGATGAAGAAGCACTCTGCGCGACGGTGTGGCTGTGTCTGACCTCGGACTTTCGGTGTCATGGAGGTCAATCGTTGAGAAACTATCTAGTGGTAGGCTATGGCTGGGATAAAGCTTAGGGACATGTGAAGCAATCGTGGTCCCAGTGAAGGCAAACAAATGGCCCTAACCAATTATATTCTATCACAAACTGATGTCAATCAGAATCCTACTCAAACGGAGTATGGGTGGTTTTAGAAGCTGACAATGGACTATTAATATGCATAGCAGAAACGGAAGTACAGAATATACTTTTGATGTAAAATATTTATGAACATTTCATTAACTTATTATTATTTATTAAAATGTGTATTATAAAGGAATTATCTTCTTGTAATTTATTATCATGTTATTTCCTTGGTACTGCCAAAGGTTCATGACTCAAAGAAGGAATTCAAAAGTACTGTATAGGGTTTTGTGGAGAGAGGTCTATTGTTAAGGTAATGTTTCACTCTTTGTAATCTGTCATTGCAAGGACTAAACAGACTGGTGGTAGCACAAGCAACCTAAGGGACTTATGCTACACAGTACACAGCAAGAAAGGCAGGCGCAGACTAGCTATAGGGCAATTTGGGCAAATGCCAGATGGGCTGGTCCCTCTTTATCCCAGTAGGCCTGTCTAAATCAGGTTTTGTCAGAGAAGTCTCTGCCAAATGGGGGGTGGGACCTCAAGGGACAAAAAAAAGTCTGTGGTGAGACTTTATGGAAGAAACAATGGTTTGGTTTCTGGATTGTCACTGAATTTGACAACAACCTGTCATCTCAAATATCAATTCCTGTGCTTTTTCCTCCTTAGCATGTGGGTCATCTGTTTTTCTCCTCACACGTTCTGTTTGACTTTGGTATGACAATAGTGGTTCCATATCAGAAAAAAAACTGATTGCTGGCAAAAGGAGACCTGCTGTCTGGCTTGAGTGGGTTTGCGTGGTTATGCATAGATTTGGTCAGTTGATTGTGTGGTTTTTGTGAAGTTTATGTCTAGTGTGCTTATCTGTACTGCAATTACATTCTTGTTTTACAAAAACTGAAAAGGGAAAGTATTCTAAGTATTTTGAGTTGAAGAATTCATGTGGTTATATTGCTGAACCAAAGTATTTTGCAATTTTATTTTCATACAATATTTTTATATGTATAAATAACTTTGTATTTAATAGAATGTGTTTCTTTTACTTATTTTATAACTACATCATAAACTTGAAGAATTCAAGGTATGAATTACTTTTATTCAACATTTTACTATTATATAATTCTATTAACATTTTATTATTCAAGGCCATTTTTATTTTAATAGGTAATGTTATTAAAGTTGTTAGCAACAAAGAAAAATGTATCTTCTGGCTAGCATTTTGTTTTAAATTCAGCCATGTTACTGAAAATAATTGTTAAAAATGTGAGGTACGAACCAATTAAAATCATAAAAGATCCAACTAATTTGTAACAACTATAAATAGTTCTACCAATAATAAAAGAACCCACTGATTTCAACCATTCAGAACCTTTTCATCAATAAAACTATTATTGTAAAAAAATATAATTGTTCTTTGTGTATTACTGCACCTATTAGACATTACAGTTTTGCACTGTTACATTAACCAAAAAACAGTTGAAAATATGTTTGGACTTTACTAAATAAGCCTAACCACCAAAGAACAATAAGCGAGCTATAACAATCCCTTCAAGACTCTGCAGGGTACTGACCATTTCTGTAGATTATAAACCATATGCAGTTTAGAAAAAATCTGGTAAATACTATCATATTTTGCAGTTGATGCACAATTTACATAATTGGTCCCTTGACACATGATGGTTTCCTATGAAATGTCTTTAATTCCTGGTACTGACGACATCCTCTGTAAGGATTAAGCTGTGTTAGTGAATATTACACTCCCACAAGGGTTGAGTCTGGGGACCTCTCATACAGCAACCGGCTGCATTCTGACCTTTGGGTCTTCACCATTAACTTTTAAAAGTGTAATATTGATCTGATCAATGATCTATTATGCCCGACTCCCAATATAGGGCTGACCTAAATTGCACAGTTTTTGCTTGGGGTTTTTCACATCACATAGTCTTTGGACTTTGCTGATAGCTGTTTTACTGAGGGACATTTAACCTTCTATTACTTTGTTGTGTGGTTGTCAAATCGAGCTTTCTCATGATGAATGTAGTAATTGTAAAAAATAAGAATGTTGGCAGAATGTCCAATAAAGCCCAGTAGATCGAATGCCGTGTCATAACTTCATTATCCTCCTGTTGGAATTTCACTGAAAAGCAGCTAATGCAAACGTTTTCTATATTTAGGGTTAAAAAGGATTCTTAAGTTTGTTAACTTAAAAATTTACCAACCCTTACAAAAAATGCATGTCTTATTTTGAACCAGTCATAAACAAAGGGACATAAAAAAAATACTATTAATCATAATCCACACATCACTTAAAATGTCCTGCAATGTTTTACCTTGTACACACTTGGATTGATATGAGTTGATCGATAAAAGCAGCCGTTAAAAAAAAATTCATGTCTTTTTCACCTACATTAGATCAGCCGAGAAAACCACATCAGGACATTGGGAGTTCGAAGCAGTCCGACCAAAATTAACTAAAGAAATAGATTAGCTGAGAACGGAGAGAAGGGACAACTGAGGAGAGAAGGGACAACTGAGGAGAGAAGGGACAACTGAGGAGAGAAGGGACAACTGAGGAGAGAAGGGACAACTGAGGAGAGAAGGGACAACTGAGGAGAACGCGTCAGTTGTCATGTGGACAGGCACCTCCACGCGATGCAAGGTGGATATGGAGGTGTGTAGAACCGACAGAACAGAAAACATGCGACATGCACCGTGGTTGACTCGGGACCCAACCCAGGCGCACACATCTCCCTCCCCATCCGCGTGGCCTTGGACACGATCACTCAGTCCAAGAAGCAATTACACATCAAGAACAAAGAGGCGACCAGATCATTAGTCAGACGGGCTACACCACAACCTGTTCTTAGGGCGTCGTGGGCAGCGTGTAAATGAATGACACCACCCGACTACAGGGGCACCTGCCTTCTTGTAACAGAACACAGGTGGTGGGGAAACAGCAGGTGATAAAAGCATACATGTATGTATGAGGAAAAACACTCCTTGGTTGGGGTTGTATTTCACAGAGGTCGTTACAAACGGCAACATCTCTGATGTGATCTACTGTGTGGCACAGTTTGAAAATATGAAGAATGTAAAGAGAAATTGCGAACGTAACCACGTATGAAACATGCAGTGTGAATATTAGAGGTCTGACCTATAAGTCAAGGGGGAAAACAGTTTAAAAAAAAACACAACAACCGGACGGCAGTGGGTGAATGTGTCTCCAATCTCTGGAGTCTTTCACCATGAGTCAGTGGTTTGAGAATACGGTCACCAAGGGCAATGACTGATGTACAAGCAGAACCGAGCCCCCTGGCTCACGGGCCAAACCTCACTGTCTGGTCTCCAACCACAGCCTGGTCTCCAACCACAGCCTACCCTTTCACCGTTCCATGCTGTGGTTAGAGCTTACTCAAACAACATATACAAGGAGTCCATCTCAGCACCACTCTCATATACACCACTCTCATATACACTACTCTCATATACACCACTCTCATATACACCACTCTCATATACATTGTCCCCATACATCTTTCTCACATACACTGATCTCATATACACTGGTCTGATATATCTTATACTCATATATACTGCTCTCCTATTCACTGGTTTGAAGATCTTCTGGGAACCTTTTCTTTTGAAAGTTTACTCACAATAATTTGTCTTGCACCAATCCACTTCAATGACTTTACTGTCATTATATTATTATTATTTTTTCTTTATAGTTGTTCTGTACTATTGTTAAGTTAATTTGAATTCTGATTTAAACACAGGCCAGTTTTGTGACTCTCTGTGAACTAGACTTGTAATGTAACCTTTTTCAGGTGTGTGTCAGTTAGGTGTCTGACCCAAAGTCGTCTTTAATATTAATGTATGCCAAGCCAACTGAAACTTGAGTGTCAAAGCTCAGCCTCACACCTGTGTGGTGAAGCTCCGGTGTACACCTTCTCTCTGTCCCCTCACCCACGACTGACTGGGCGACAGAAATCAGTACAAATGTTTTAACCAAAATAACATTTGTGTGTTTACGCATTATTATGATAGCGAAAGAGTGCCTTTGAACTGAAGACACAAAAAGAAATGCAAGACAGAGGCAAGGGGAGACAAAGAGATTTTCACATATTGGATTTCTCACAAGAGCTTTGTTTGGTGAAAATGCAGTACATAAAGCACGAGGGATAGCACGGATAGCCTCCCTCTTTGGAGTGACGTGGTGCCATTCCGACCAGGTTTCCACAGGCAGACCATGCTGGGGCCGGTGCGGGAGGCACCTCCCCTGGGCATGATGTTGGGGGGGCCGGCTGCTCTCCATGTAAACCACACGACCAGCTGGACCATAGAAATAGAATTAATAGAACAACTGTCCCATTTTTTGTCAGTAATAGCATAATAGGCCGAAAAGCAGCCGAGCACAAAGTTGAATCTAGGTTAAGAAAAAGACCACAATAGATTGTATTATTTATGCTAGAGTCATATCAGGAAGTTCACCAACATATCTGTGCAGTGATTTGTGTTCCCATGACATTCCTATTGTTTGGGTCGAGTACCCCAACCTACGCAAACGTATCCATGAGTATCCCAGTCAACATGAGACCGTCGGAGGTTCTGCTCACTCTTCGCCTGAGCCCGAGTCCCAGAGGAGGCAGACTGTCACTAATGGGCCTACGGCAGCCCTGTGGGGGGAGTCTGATGGAAACACACTCTCACCGTCCACTAGGACCACTAATGGCCCACTGAACCGGGCAGCCTCATGCCTGAGAGAACCCCAGTAGGCGGGGGACAGAGAAGAGAGGGGACGTTTCGGTAGTGGATGCCTTGGCACAACCCCTGGGAGTCTGGTGCTGGACCACGGGCCGCATGATGGACACGTCCCTAATGGCAAGATTATGCCAGGGGTCGACCCTGCTTCAAGGTCAAAATGTCCCGGATGATTGGGCTGGAATATGGGTTGCTTTGCCGACTGGCTCTGCCTTCGCCTCAGTCACAGAGGAGGGAGCAGTGAGGAAACCCTGATGAACCCTCTAAACAGAAGGCCTCCTAACACACCTCCCCAGGAGAATGCATTTTTACTCTCTCTACAGATCAGTTTATTTCAATGCTAGTTAGTAATTTGTTATGATAATATCAGTTTCAGTAGAAAAAAAACACATGCCAGTCGTATTGTTTAACTTTAAAACAATGTCAATATGTATTGGAGAACTATAACAAATCAATATGAATCACTTCTACAGTTTTAAAATGGCACATGCAAATACCAGAATAGCGTGTGAAATCGACAGATATCCTATGGAGAAAAAAAGAAAGAGGGCTTTTATGGGGATTTGTAGGGGGGTAGTTGTGTATACTACGATCTCCAGATAGAAGATTAGCTATACACATTAAAAAGTTAGGTGTTTATCCAAAGCATTCTTGTATGAGTGTATGATGGTTGCAGGCTGCTTGGTTTCCATTAGACTGAGTTAGTCAGGTACAGGAGAGGGAGAGGTCTACTCTGAAGGGGAAGAGTCATCCACTTACTCAGCCTCATCCTGGCTCTGTTATTTTTAGCCAGCTATCCAGGGTGACCTTTTCCCTTGGTACAGATCTCCATAGGAACAGCTTCCCTACCCTGATCCAAAACCTTAAATATGCACATGGCCGTTGTATCATTTTCCATGTCCCAAAAAGTGTCAACGTGCCCAAGCCACCTAATAAAACAAAAGGTGGTTTGCTTAAGATCCCGGAGTGCTGTCTGTCGTATGGCCACCCTCCCCTTCTACCTCACAGCCGTCAGGCTGCTTCTTCTCTTACTGCTGTGCCAACTGGTGCCCGTCGTGACCTCCGTGGGTGGGTTATCCGTAGGCGAGGTTGCGATGCAGTCCGCCCCGACGGTCACCGGCAGTGCGGGTCGATGCTGGAACCGTGCTGTTCTTGTAGCTGATGGTTGGCCTCATCCGCAGGACAATGGGACCAGACGCAGCCTCTGCTGACTGGTTCTGGGACTCTGTGGTTCTGGAAGCAGGAGCCTGGACTCAAAGGGGGATGAGGAAGTCCTCTGCCGATTGGTGTTTTGCGGAGGCTTTGTCACCGACCATTAGCCAAAGATGTTGCTCTTCTGGCCACAGCGGATACAGTTATGCAGTTAAACAACTAATGTTAACTATAGAAATTCGAAAAAGTGACCTGAAACCCCTAAAGAATTAGGAGGTTGAACTGACCAATCAGACGTCTGGGAAAGGATAAGCAGGCCGGTCACAAGTATATTCATATTTCTTATGATTGCACCCGCAACATTTAGTTCTGGGAATACATATCATTGGTATTTTGATTTTTATGAAAGAAAACATCTTCACTTGTAATTGTAGGAATATTTCATACAAATGTGAAAAAAGTGTTTCCTTTGAATCACTTGGATCGGTGAAAGGCTATATATCAACAGCCAAGAGACAAAGAGTCAGTGAGAATGAGCTCCTAACAATCACAGCCCTTCCTGCAGCATTGTCTAACCCCACAGTGGTAAGAAAAACATTACTACATGCCACGAAAACGTACCACTGGACCAGTGAATTAATTCCTTATTCCCGCTACAGTACAAAGATCTTCCAATATTTAAGCATTTTAAGATTTTTTTACAGACCAACTGGAAAAAAACAAATGCAAATACAGTTACAGATATCAAATAATCTGGGCCAAGTACCGGCACACTTCCTGGTAGACTGGGACTAGAAAAATGCTGTGTGTGCAAATCAAAAAGTACTAAGAATTTTCTTTATTGTAGTTTTTTTTTATGTTTACACATATTTGACCAGATAAGTTGACTGACAAGTCTTTGTTATTAACAGCATCAACCTGGGAAGAAATGACTATATAACATTTTTCATCTTGCCCACTCAGGAATTTATTTTCTAAAATCCTTTGTCTACCAGTCAGATGATCCAGCCACTAGGCTGCCCATCCCAGAGAACACATTAGGGCCACAACAACATAACAAGAAGGTGTGCAACAAGAATGAGCTGCTACAGCAAGGATGGAGCTGATACAGCAAGGATGGAGCTGATACAGCAAGGATGGAGCTGATACAGCAAGGATGGAGCTGCTACAGCAAGGATGGAGCATTGCGTCGTTTCCTTCTGGATGAGAGCATGTTTCTTTCATACAACAATGTAACAGTTGACATTGAGCATGAAGAAAATCTATGAATTTCAGAAGAGGTTAAAGCGATTTAAAGAAACGTTTACATCAGCTCACACATCAAAAATGTGCTCAAATATCAAAACATATTGGATGATTTCAGAAAGGATGGTTGACAGGAGCAGTCCTGTTGGTCATTAAGAGCAGGGAGAAACAGCACCTTACTCATGGACAGAACAAAAACATCTGGATTGATCAAGCGAGAACCACACTCCGGGTGTGGCGGTGACACCCCGGGTGTGGCGGTGACACTCCGGGTGTGGTGGTAAAACCATTGGTGTGGTGGAACCACTCCAGGACTACTGGTAACACTATCAACTCTATGCTATACTATGCCTAAAATACATTAATGTTAAAAAAAGTATAACAATGTCTTATATAGTGGAGCCCATTTAGATTGCACAGGTATTCCAGCTCCTCCAAGATGTCTCCCTCAACAGTCTCATGAGCATGGAGGAGATACCAGGAGACGGGACGTTACAAGAGGAAGGCTGGACTGTAGAAGTGCATCAACACAGCAGCAGGACCGGTATCTTCTTCTTTGTGTGAGGAGGAATAGGAGGAGCACTGCCAGAGGCCTGCAAAATGACGGTTCATGTTTCTAAACAGACTGTCAGAAACAGACTCCATGAAGGTGGCATGAGGGCCTGACGTCCTCTAGCGGGACTTGTGCTCACAGCCCAACATTGTGCAACCCAACCCTCATGGGTGGGCAGCTCCCTCTCATGTAAGGCAAAACTGTTCACTGTCTTGGCACCTTAATGATAGAACAAACTTCCCCTTAAAGCCAGGACAGCAAAGTTCCTGCCAAACTTGCAAAAGCGGCTGAATACCTACCTCTTTGATGAGTATCATACTTAACTTCTGTATCCCCCCCATCACCACACCTTAAGAGAAATTTACTTATTTCGCTCTGGATAAATTACTAAAATGTAAAAATGTACATTGGGGAGAGAAGGCCCCAAACCAAATTTTACTTTGGGCCCCAAAAAGGCTAGAGCAGGCACTGACCATACACGCAGCAAAATACCAAATAGGTGACATCTACAAGCTTCCTGTGCGTGTGTGACTATGTGTGCTTGTTCATGGTGCATGAGAGACTTAGACTCTAGGCTCTAGAGAGAAAGCTCAGAGGAAGCCCGTTCCCCAGCCAAGGTCTGGAACACAGAGCTTATTAAGAATTCATGTGGTATGTTGTTGGTTGTAATGACCCAAAGAGCGGAGGCTTAGGCTAATGCATCTTGTGGCGAGAGCCCTACGCTGTCAGTCACAGCCCCAGGAGGGTTCAGTGTAAAGGTGTCTCTCCTTCCTCTCTACTTCAACCATGGCTGAGGTCTTCCAAGTTCCAAGGGGGTCGGAGAGGGCAGAATAAAAAAAAATAAAAAAGGATGAAATCCACCAAGTGAACATAATAATAATAATAATAATGAGGAAAATAAGAGGCCAACTAAAATACGTGAGAACAGACGTGGTCTAGAAATCCATATGCCGGTATTTAGACAAGGCTTGTGATTGGGGGGGACAGTCATGAAAAGTGAAAGTGGTAGGTTTAAATTGCAGGCTTTTTGGAAGAATGTTTCTCCAAGAAAATGTATTTGCACAGACCTTCCTCTCTCTCTGAGCAACTGGACTGCAGCCATGGTGAAGTAAGGAAGTTATCCATCACATTTCCTCAGTCCAGCTCCCTCAATGGCTCTAATGGTACTCCATCTCTCCTCATACTGTAACTTTTGCCACCGTAGATCTCTAGGCTCTGTTTACATTATGATGCGCCAAGCTTTCAAGTACCTTCAGATGTTACTTTAAAGGAAAATTGAATGTCTCCATATTTACATGATTATGATTGTAGGCATAGTGAATGAACTGCCATGTTTTTAAAAGGCACTTAGGAATACTGTATTTCCAAATAGACTTGATGCTTACCACATTTTGGAATGTACTGTACCTCTGCAAGTTCGGGAGCTGTGGGATCCGACTCATCCATTAAAGTGTCAACTTCAGGGAAGGAAAGAGTCGATGGTGATAAGATATATCATGAAATTGGTCGCCATCTGTTTTTTAAAGCAGCATGCCCTTGTATGGGAGAGGTATTACCACTAGAATAATTAAGACTACTTCAATAGAATTCAACAATTACTTGGAAAAAGAATTATAAAATGAGTGCAGATGTTTGTCCTGTTTCACACGCGCACATGCACACACAGGTTTTACTAGGGTAAGGAACGGCTATTTAGCACTTTTAAAAATAAGCCTTACCTTAATTTGGAATCTAAATCAAACCCTAATTATAATCCTAACCCTGAAATGAAACCCATGGCAGATACAGCGCCTCAGCGGGAGGGGGGCCTAAATGTCCTCAATTTGCCTGATTTTCCATGTTATAATATCGACCGTCACTATGATAGTAAAACCAACACACACACACCTCACAAATATGCATACAACGATGTACCAGTGTTTCGGTGTGAAATGGGATTGTGCGCATGATAGTTCCAAATCCCCCTGAGACAACAGGAGTCAGCCCACGGCCTCGACCCTGGGAACTAGAGGAATGCTGAGTTAATTAAGCCCGACTATCATGATGTCATAACTGTTAGGGTGTCACCACATTCTAACTAATCTTTTTAAAATACTTCAGGCTTTACGTGACTGATTGCCCCTTCCGGAAACCAAAGAAACCAGTTAACACTGGATTTAGTGTGTCACCTGAAATCACAGAACCAGAAATGGACCATGAATAAACAGTAAACAACTACAGAAGCAGTAATAAAACGACAACGGTAACCAGCACAGAAAAAAAACAGTCCATGGGGGCATTGCATTTAACGCTGCTAGCAATGGAATGAAGTACGTTTTGCTTTATAAATGAACTGCTACAGAGCCTGCTGGATAGTTGTTCAATTTATATTTTGCGATCTATTAACTAGCGATTCATACACGTAATAATAATGAAATACATAAAAAACATTTACCAAATATGCGACGAATAATTCCACTTCCTGATCAAATCTCTACCACGCCTCATTGTTACCACGGCAACCGTGTAGCTGAAAGTCAATCAGCTGACAGTTCTACAGACCCACGCACGCGACATACTGGTGCAATCAGTTAAGAGTTAAGACCGAGTTTATTATGAATCAATTTACACTACTGACAGAGGAAATGCAGACTACATTTTGTCAAAGACAGTCAAATACTGAAAATAGCACTTTGAAAACGGAACGTTAATATTTTCAGGAATGAGGTTATGCTATGTCAAC
Source organism: Novumbra hubbsi (assembly GCA_016801125.1). Taxonomy (NCBI): domain Eukaryota; kingdom Metazoa; phylum Chordata; class Actinopteri; order Esociformes; family Umbridae; genus Novumbra; species Novumbra hubbsi. The sequence continues at coordinate 5,435 of JACXGK010008921.1, read as the reverse complement.
ACCTATCCGTAATACAGAACCAAACGCTTTTCATCTTATGCGTAAAAGGAGGAAACCCAGCAATCGTCCAGTGATCCTAACCTTTGTATAAAACTTGAATGCAAAGAAAAACAAATATACTGTATGTTTCAGCCGACTAGAAACAACTTCAATAAAAATCTAGCCTTACACTGCCCCCTAGTGGGTGGATCTTTGTTAACAGATAGGAAATACCATAAGACAAATGCTTAACAATAAAGAACTGTACAAAAAGGGCTTGAATGTGAAGCTGTGTACTCCTCCAAGCTTGCGGTGGAACTACAAGGTTCTTGCTTTAGCAACGAAGCCCTCCACCATGTCCCTCATGGTCTGGAGGTCCACCTCATCTTCCCTGAACACTTCAGTGTACGCCCGGTCCACTCGCTTGTGCTGATCCTCAGCAAATTTCTAGAGGAGATCAGCGCAACATTAAGGACGATATTGTCAAATGGGGTTCATCGACGAAGGTAATATCAGGGCAAGTTGAAGACTGACCTCCACTATGGACAGGTGGTTTGCAGCGGTGGTGACGGCACTGGCCAGGTTGTTAAACACCGTCCGCCGCTCTTCTTTTGTTTCCTGCAGGACAACGTGGTACCTGTGCAACAAAGTGCAATGACAAATACCGTGGCGGTGGGATGTGGGTTCATGAACATGTTAGTCAGACATTCCTGCCGAGATCAAGCCCCTCGTCATAACCTTAACCACAAATCAGGTGGGAGGGCTGAAACTCACTGTTGCTGGGCAGCTTTCAGCTGTTCCACCGCCTCGTCGTAACCCAGGGACACCTTCCTCTGCAGCAGCTTGTGGTGATTCTCCACAGACTCCATCTCAGTTGCCCACTTCTGCTCTTCCTGGGCCATGTCCTACACACACCATTGAGAAAGGAAAGGTATGACTTCTATTGTTCTTTTTAGAGACACATTTTATACTTAAACATTGGTAGTATTACTTACAACTTACCAGCATGTCTTGTTCAAGCTGTTCATCAAGTCTGCGGATTTGCTCTCTCAGTTGTTTCAGGTCATTGGCTTTATCAGAAATATTGGAATTCACCTGAAAGAGAACACACTCAGGTTCAAAATAACACACCACTTTCAAATGTATAGAAAACCCAACTGGTATTTTTTTTTTTTACCTGTTCTATGGACTCTTCCAGGCTTAGTTTCGTGTTTGTCATTCGGCTAAACTCTTCTTCCACATCAGCGATCAGCTTCCTTAGTGGTTGCTGCAACAAACCAGTATTAGATCAAAATCTCAGCACCAACGTTTTTTAATGTATTGATGACAACTAATCTGCTTACTTGAATCTGTATTTTGTATTCAACCATGGTGGACATTCCGTAGTCTGTACTCGTCCTGATCTCAAAGTCGTGGCCACAGGCGTTTTGGGCGGACGCTGGGATGAGCTTCAGTTGGCGAGCTAGCTTGTGGTATTCGGCTAGCTTTACTTCAGCCTAACACCAGAGGGAGAAAAAAATGCTAATAGACCTTTTTTCCCTGAGAAGACTGTTCCTTTCTAACTCAAAGCTAGCAATTGTTTTATTCTTTCAACTTAATACAGCATTTGTAACTTTTAATAAAAAACCTTTGTTAGACAGATAAGCATAGCAGCAGACCCTGTGCTTCACCCGTCATTGTTTTATTACTTGAACTTGAATTAGAAGTTTACTTAATCATGTGGATGAATGCGTCATGTCATCAGATTCCTACTGACTTACCGTCTCCTTGACCTTGGCTAGAGTAATCTCCTCGTTCCACATGTGCTGCTCGGCCTGCTCTAGGCTCCTACTCAGGCTGTTGATGGTCTGCTGCAACTCCCTCTTCTCCCAGTTGATTCTCTCAACATCTGCGGGGGTGAACTTCTGAGTGGACAGAATGTGTTTAAGTCGAGACTGCTCCTGTTTCAGGGTCTCCAACTGTAGTCCTGCATGGGACAAAGAGCATTTTAGGAAAGTAGCACATTTTGTTTTGCACATTTGTGTGTCAAAGGGATGTAGAAGAACTTTACAACGCATCCTGGAGGCTCATGCATGTCTAGTCAGTATCCATGACTACCTGAGGCTTCCAGCTCATCAGCCAATCCCGACGCTTTTGTCTCCAGGTTGGCTTTGAAAGAATCCAGGTTACTCCGATAGCTGTGCAGCTTCTCCAGGTCCGTCTGAAGTTTGAGTTTCTCATTTCTCTTGACCAGCAATCGATCCTGCAGGAGGAAGTAATTTTTTTTAACATAATCACACCGCTCTATGAACAGAACTGTTAAATTTACAACTCAGCTTAAACTGGATGAAAAGTGTGAAATTCCTAGTTATAACCAGAAAAACATAATCAACGTGTTACATTCAAAAGCACTAACCGCTTGGCTTTCTTTCTCCAGACGCTCCAGCTCATCACTCAGAATCTTGCACTTCTCTTCCATTGATGCGAGATGCCCTTCATCAACATTGTAAAGTCTCTCTGATAACAAAAGGCACAAATTCATAAACTTGCGGTTACACACTTAGTCTGTGTATTAGATTGGATGGTCCCAACACATGAGGACAACGTGTCCTCACTACTTACTTAGATTATGGAGGTAGACCTCGTCCTCGTCGTCAAACGTATCTGCTCCCTGCATGAACTTGTTGTAGGTTTCAGCAGTGTAATCGAGAAAGAGCTGGAAACAAAGATGACAGAGGCAGTGTCAAACACAGGCCTAACTTATCTTTCTAGCTGTGGGTGAAGTGCCACTGTACCTTGTTGAACTCAAGGCCGTCTTCTATCTCTGTGCTACCATCAGAGAAGTCAGCATAAAGCAGGTCCTCTTCACCTTTACAGCAATAAATCTGCAAAACAATCACAGCTAGTATCCAAGACATCTTTAGAACTTCACATTTTGATATCCTATGGCCTTGGGTCGTATAACACGTTTCTTATATACAAATATTCCTAGGATTTTAGCAGAGCATTTTTTAACGACTGTAATTAGATACAGAAAAAAAAGGATGCATTCATTCCATTTCTTCCATCTGTCTGAAGGTCATAAAAAAGGTCAAAGTCAACACCTACCTTCACTGTATCGATGAGCCAGATCAGAGCGGCCAACACCTGAGGCCAGGTATGAGGTGCCCCTACAGAGTACATGGAACTCTTGGAGAGTGCAAACGGATACCTGCAATCAGACATGGAGTAACCAATTTTGTAACAAGACCAGTCAAAGACAACAAAGTTTAATACAATTCAAAAAAGCACATTCAAACATTTTAATTGCATTGTTGGGATGGCATTTGGACCTTGCGAACACTGGACTAGTCAGGAAGGCAGGTTGACTGGATGGCTTTCTAGCCTGAGTTTTGTTAAGTCCCCTACCGACTGAGGTAGAGGAAGCACCAGGCAGCTGCCCCCCATTAACACTGGTGTCATGTAGGGAATTATTTTAAATTGCATAGCTGGCATTATGCACACTTGTATATCTAGGTCAGTATTCCATTTCTTGCTGGATTTCAGGTGGGCAGCCGAGAATAATATATCCTAAGTTGGGAGGTATTTACACCAAAAGTTGAACATCACATTTCAAGGAAACTTACAAGATCAGATTTTTCCTAAAACATCACCAGACAGCTGAAGTATCCCGTTCACCCCCTGTGATTGCTATCATCAGATTTTGGGATATTATGTTTTGACTATTGCAGTGTTGACTATTAGATGAAAGTGTTATAAAAGGGCTATACTTTCTTGTGATGCTCTCTAAACACCCCTGACCTACACGTGCTATTGTTCAAAAACCTGATGTAATGGCATCCAAGTGTCTGCTTCCAACAGACAGACCCTACCCCCTCAGCTAAAGGAACAGGTTGACCAATCCGACAAAGATATGATTTCTAACATGTACAGATGAATTAACTCATGTACCCCAAGTCTTTGAGTATCCTAGGGACCTCCTCCTCCACTTTGGAGGTGGGCATTTGAAAGGTGGGGTCCAGTAGGCAGTAGATGAACTCAAAAATCTTCAGGAACTCCTTGGTTGAGGGCGACTGGAGAGACTTTGCCATTAAACCTGAATACCCTTTCTCTGACAGAAACTGGAAAACAAGTAAAATTAGTGTGGGGGGGTGCAAAGGGTCTTTTTGAATTGCAAATGTAGTGTCAGACAGTAAAACTGTTACCATTTTAGCTTTTGTTTCCTGGTTTAACCTGTGTATATAAACAGTACGTGCTTACCTCACACAACTGTCTGATGCACTGCTGAACATAACTCTTATCGTGTAGTGGACGAGGATCCTTCATCTTCTCTACACCACCGAAGGTGCCAAAGTTGCTGTTGCGAGCCATGCCAGCCCCACTGGTCCTGAGGATAGAGCACTTAAGGTGATCAGCATTTATGGTCCCACCTAGGGGCCCTCATGCTATGAAAGTTCTCCATGAATCCTCATACGGAGGGGAGGTGAGGGAGCTACAGTGCAGGGCAGTGGTTGAAGTCATTGCCTCGCAGTAAATTTTGGACCAAATAGTTAGGGTATCTGACAGAACTGCCTTGACTCTTAGGTTGCATGCTGACAGAAAGCCTCAAGACATATGTTGCAAGGCTTTTATCAAACAGTCCATTTCCATAAAGAATGTCTGGCACGTTGATCAAAGCAAACATCTCCACTTGTCTTGTCATTTGACTCTCCGTCGGCACATGGATAGGAGTAATAAAATGTGTACTGTAAGGGAAGGCTCTGATGTCATTTGTCTGCACAAGGACTTAGTTGAGCACCTGGTTGTCGGCTGGAGGATGCACTCTCCTCCAAAATCCTATGTACCATAGACTACCTTCTGGTTGAGCAAACAAAGTGTTGAAGGCAGAATCAACCTTCACAAACTGTTCCATCCAATAACATACATATTTATGGTACTGGATTGAACAGAACTAGGTGCTCAAACATTTACATAAGGACAGTGATACCTGTATTCAAGCCTCGTAAGAAGCTGAACAATTGGGTTTAAGTCCATCTAAGGATAAGTCTAAAGTCTCCCAGAGAATCTGTGCAGTTGTTGCTTTGATACAAAGCCAAAACCACCATGGAAAACCTTTGCTAAATAAATCTCTTTTCATTAGTGAGTTGGCTAGTAGCACAGATATGTAGTATTATCCACTTGATGGCCGTCTTTTACAGGGGATACTAAAGTTTTGTATCACTGAAAAGCTAAGAAAAGCTGCCACAGAAAACATGGTATTTATTTATGTATTGTATAGAGCAGGGGTGGGCAAACTACGGCCCGAGGGCCAAATGCGGCCCGGGAGGCAGTTCCATCTGGCCCGCGGAAGGTAATAAAATGTTTTTGAGGGGAATTAAAAAACAACCCATTCTTATACATCTTATACATCTGAGTCAGAATTTAAACTATTTACACATTATAAGGGATCTACTGTACATATGTACTGTATGTTTTAA
>JACXGK010008920.1:0-15307 GCA_016801125.1 Novumbra hubbsi | reverse complement strand
CGTATCAAGATCTAATGCGGCTTGTGGGTCGGTGTCTCAGTCTCCGGGTGAAGTAACACTGAATGTACATTGCCTCTCATCATGACTTCGAATCCCACCCAGTCCCATGGCTCGCCCTATCACGTGGCCCGCCTAGTCCCATGGCCCGCCCTATCACGTGGCCGCCTAGTCCCATGGCCCGCCCTATCACGTGGCCCGCCTAGTCCCATGGCCCGCCCTATCACGTGGCCGCCTAGTCCCATGGCCCGCCCTATCACGTGGCCCGCCTAGTCCCATGGCCCGCCCTATCACGTGGCCCGCCTAGTCCCATGGCCCGCCCTATCACGTGGCCCGCCTAGTCCCATGGCCCGCCCTGTCAATCAGTGTCAAAGTCCTGTCTGGACAACGGCTGGTTCTCACCGTGTTCCGGCAGCTCTCCATAAGCCTTTAGACTCCGGGCCTCGTCTGCATTGTACTTCAGGATCACGTCAGCTTTGTTGTCCTGGTAGGGGGGAGCATTCACCAAAATTATAACACAAAAACCAACCAACACAAAATTAGCATCTGTAAAAAGGCGCTGGCCATCTCACCTGGTAATCTCTTAATCCCACCAAGATGATATCTGATGTATTAATCCAGACCTGGAAGGAAAGAGAACCGGGAACCATTTAATGAAAAACCTGCCAGCAAGGTTTGAGGACTCTCAAGGGTAAGATGAGTTGTTAGCGTAATAAGATGTTTAATGTTAATAAATGGTGACTCCTCAGAAGGTAGTGTAAGTGTGTCTGTGGGAGACCTTTTTCCTGAGCTTCCCTCTGATGTGGCAGAGCCGTTTCACTCCATCAAAACACATGGCTTCCAACCTCCCATTGCCCAACATCTTAATCACCTGGGCATATTCTGCAGGAGAGAATGAGACAAGCATCCTCAACATCACAGCAGAGAGAGATACGTGTCCTCTGCATCACAGCAAAGTGATATCTACATGCCCTCTATACAGTGGTTCCAAACCTTCACCAACTACGACAAAACAAACTGAATTTTGCCCTTCATTGAGTGCCCGTGATGTACCCCTTATGTAGATTTTACCATAAATCCTATGGTCTCATAAATTGTCAGGTCACACCTGTAGATAGGTCTAACACCTATGGCTGGGAACCCCTGTTCAACATCACAGGAGACGGGGGATATCTACACTCCCTCTACATCACAGGAGACGGGGGATATCTACACTCTTCAGTATGTACAATCCATAGGTGAGAGCAGAGGAGAGACAAACCTTCCAAAGCACCGACAGGGGCCATTGAGGTGGTATTCTACACATGGAGCGAGACTGGTTCTTTTGCTACAACATTAAATGGAACTCTACCTAGAACAACTGTAGGTGCCAGGTTTGCTCCAGGTAGAGCAATAACACACCAACAAATGAACAAACCCAGTCAAAACGCCCTGCATGGCCGCATCAGCTTCACTCACCTTGTCCGTCCTCTTTGAACACCAGCTCTCTCTTCTCTGATTCGTTCTCATTCTTTCCACGTCTACGATTCTTTCCTCCCTTACCTGGATAGAACAAGATAGAAAGATTACTGGTCAGATCAGGCTGCTTACAATGTAGACATTTAGAAAACGCTTTCGCCCCTGCTTGAATAATAGAAGAAATGTAAAGGTTAAGGGTTTTAGGTTCCATTTGTCCGGTCAGGATCTCACCCGATAGCTAGCGAACTACACCGCCTTTTTCGAAAGATACGTCAAGCCAAAGTAGTTAACAGACTAGACTGTAGATAGGATAATTCATTGTACGCTTGGTAAATAATAAAAATGCCGGTGTCAGCAACGGGAATGGCAAGTAAAAGGATTACTATACAGTAGCTAGGTCGGGAAGTTTTTCCGGCATGTGTTGCCACATATGTACAAGTTAACTTCTTAAGGACAATACATGAAGATGTCTGCTTTAATCATAACGTATCTAAATCGTTTCTATAAACAGTTTTTTGACATGAAATATAGATAGAACTGGTGATATGCAGTTTGTTAGCTGCCTAGCAGCTAACGAGCTAAGCTATCTTTCAATTGTCACGTTTTCACTGCGTGTAGTCAGACGGCGGGACAGCTAGCCACGAATTCCGGGAATAGACGGCACTGGTTTCATTTTACCTTTATTCTTGGGCATATTCTTAACAGCTCAGACGTTATTTTTGTCCTGACTCCCGTGGTGATGTGTTGTCGGTTACTGCCGTATAAAAAAAAAAGAAAGAAGAACAGGCCAATTTCTTCTTACAGACTGAACGAAAAAGCAATTCAGCGCTGGATCACCGGTTTACGCATGCGCATGTTAATCAATACAAAATGTAAAGCTTTATTTACAGACTAAATCTGTTTTTGAAAATATCAGTTTAAGGAGACAATAACACAAAATAGTAAAAAACAAACATGCAAATTACTTTCTGTTACATAGCATTAATAAGTTTCCTAAAATAATAATAGCCTAGTTGAGGTGCGAACTCCACTACAGTAGGTGGCAGTAATGCACATTTAAAACACTTAGAATAAGTAACCATAAGCTAGCTATATTAACAATCTATCAATTCTCACATTTTTGTAGCTGGAAAATATGATTGTGCTTGACAGTACACTATATAGGGACTGTTCTGGATATAACAATTTTCAAACTTCATAGCCAAATGTAGAGAAGGTTAAAAGTCAACGTGCAGATATAAATTAATAACTAGAGTGTAGATAGCTTAGCTGCAATGCTAGCTAACTTGTTGTTGCTAACAGTTAGCTAGAAAAGAGAGCATTCGGGGTCAGTGTGTTGCGGTTGTCACACCTCAGCGAGGACTGAACAATAACTAAAAAGTATATCACATTTTGAGACCGTTTCATTAGAAAATCACTAGCTAAAAAAGAACTGCAAAATGGAAATCCATAAATGCATTGTTAGGGGATGTGCCAATAAATCGGACGCAATTATTCACTACAGTTTACCGGAGGATCCGCAGAGACGTGAACAGTGGATACGTTTTATAAGTGGAAGCAACCCAGGACAGCAAATTCCAGATGTTTCCCGATTATGTGGCGACCACTTTCCAGCAGAGAGCTTTACAAAACTTGATCTGGGTTTTACCACGAGGTTAATATTAAATCTTGACGCTGTCCCAACAATTTATTCCACTGACAAAACATCAGCGTATCGGCGACACTTGGTGAGTATGACAGTTTCGCTGGATGTTTTTACCATTTTTACATTTATACGTGTTTAAACTTAATTTGACATCAGACTTAACAATTCTACAGGCTACAATACATGTTAAATGTTAGATTTTGAGGGTTCGGTTAAAGATATTTAGCAGTTGCTTCAAACATTTGCTAGCTTAATGAATTTTCCTCACACCCAGCACCACCAGCAAAAACATACACATCTTTCTCATATCAGCTAATATTTAAAGTCTTTATTCTCTTATTGGTCTGGCCTATAGGATAATATCTTGGCCATTAAAGCTATGTATATTTTATTAATAATCAAAATGTTCTTCCAAATTAAAACTTCTTGATCTTCTCACAGGTTTCTACTGAGAGTAGAAAGGGGACTGGAATGTTGGAAGTAAAAATGGTTGGCATCAAGGAGGACACGGAGTGGGACTCGCAGGTGAATCGCTGGAACAATTCGTTTTGTTCCGTCAGTGAATCATTCAGTTCAATCAAAGAGGAAGATGTTGGGGATGATGAAAGTATTGCAGAAACCTTTGGCCAGATTAGAGTTGTAAAAATAGAGGACTTGCTAAACGGAGAGAGACGGGACGAGAGGGGAGTGGAATATTCAAACACCCACCCAAACAAAAAGGAGGAGGAAGGATGTGATGCCATGGTAACGCAGATTGACGGGGAGGAGAAGATGATGGAACAGAGGAGAGTAAGAGAGCAGATGATGGAGAAAGTAAATCTGACCGAGCACCAAGGGGAAGTTGAGGAGGTGTTTGTGATAGAAAACTCCAACCCAGAGGAGGATGGGTGGAGAGAATTTGTGGTCGGGCAGGAGGAGTGGTGTATGGAGGGAACGGGAGCGAGGAGAATGGAGGAGGCAGGGGAGAGGGGGATGGAAGGCATGTGGGTGAGAAACCCGAGGGGGAAAAAGCCCCAGTGGTGGAGATATGAGCTGGAGAGGAAGAAAACGGAGGAAGATGAATGGAAGATGATTGCAGAGAGGGCGAGGGAGGAACAGAAAGGTCAGGCTGTAGAGGAGAAGAAGAGAGTGGCAGGTTTCCACTGCCCACATTGCAGCAACACCTTCCAGTCCCGAAGTGACTTGCTGGAACACAAGACCAGCTGCTGCGCGGATCCGGCAAACACCAGCCTCGCTCCAGTCGGCCCCAAACGCAGCCCGGCCAAGGAAACCCAGAGTCCCAGGCAGAAGTCCAAGATGGTGGAGGTCCAATCCCTCGTTAGGAAGACGTTCTACTGTCCGCTCTGCAACAAGTACTACAAAAGCCAGAACCTCCTAGACAAGCACGCCCGGAGCCACACCAGCCTCCGCAATGTGACGTTTCGCTGCTCCTTCTGTCCCCTGGAGTTTCCCAAGAAGATTGAAATAAGGAAGCACTACGACGCGGATCACCCGCACGAGGTGCCGCACTGTGAGGACTGTCGGAAAACGTTCTCCTCCGTGCAAGTCTTCCTCAACCACCAGGTCAGACACTTGACTGTGACCCCCTATTACTGTTATGAGTGTCACATCTACCAAACTACCCAGAGGGGCCTCACGGTCCACCTGAGAAACCACGCCCTTAGGGGCCACAACGTGCGGCTTGGGGGTCTCACGAAACCCGTCAAAACAGAGAGTTGTGGTACCGACCCTCTGGTTGAAAGCCCCTTCCCCCTGTCCAACAACCCTGCCCTCGTTAAACAAGAAGACCATGTCCATGGCGTATAGCCACAGAAATGGAAACTTTGTTCTGTTTTTGTAATTCCTCGGTTATGTAAAAAAAAAAAACGTTTTTTTTGTAGAATTTTAACCTGATTGGAAACTGCTCAGTTTACACCAGACTGGGGTTGTCAAAGTGGTTGGCTGTTACAGTTAATAAACTGTAACAGCCAATGATAAAAGAATGAAAAGCATGAACTAAATTTAATTTAAAGGTACTTTAGGTTGTTGACATTAGAATTCGTATTGGACAGCATAAAGAAGCCAGTGAAGATTAATTGTACATCATTTTTGTAAAAGGTCCTAAATTTGTTTGTGCTGGGGCCCCTTTTGTTATTGAGAATATATCACGAACCCTCTTCATGAACTATTTGAGTGTGTTATAATATATGGAAAAAAGTATTGGGCCACATATCTTAACCATTGAATTTAGGTGTTTTATTCAGTCTCATTACCACCGGTGAATAAAATCAAACACCTTGTCATGCAGTCTGCCTTTACAAACATTAGCGAAGAATGGGTCGTTCTAAAGAGCACACTGAAGTACTCAATGGCACTGTAATAGGATGCCACTGTTGCAACAAGTGAGTTTGTGAAAAGCTTTTCCTTCCTAGATATTCCACGATCAACTGTAAGTGGTATTATTGCAAAGTGGAAACGTTTAGGAACCTCAGCCACAAAGCGTCATACCACGTTAAGTTACAGAGTGGGGTCACCGAGTGCTGAGGCGCATAGTGTGAAAAAATCGCCAATGCTCTGCTGACTCAATAACTGCAGAGTTACTTCCGCTGGCATTAACATCAGCACTAAGACTGCACTGGGAGCTTCAGGGCATGGGTTGTATGCAAGCCTTACATCACCCTGCACAATGCCAAGCATTGGATGGAGTGGAAATGTTTTCTGTGGAGTGACGAATCACGCTTCACTATGGCATTCTGATGGATTAGTCTGGCAAATGCCAGGAGAACATTACCTGCCTGCATTGTGCCTACTGTAACATTTGGTTGAGGAGGGATATTGCTATGGGGTTGTTTTACTGCGGTTGGCCTAGGCCACTTCCACCGAAGGGAAATGTTAACAGTTTGGGGAAGGCCCTTTCCTGTTCTAGCATGACAGCCCCTGTGCACAAAGGCATAGTTGGATGAGTTCGGTGGATAGAGCATGACAGGCCTGCGCAGGTCCCAGAGCTCAAACCAATCAAACACATTTGGGGTGAACTACAACAAAGTTTGCAAGCAAGGCCCTCTCGTCCAACATCAGTGTCTGACCTCACCAATGCTCTTCTAGACAAATGGGCATACATTCCAAAGAGACACACTACCAAATCTTGTAGAAAGCCTTTCCAGAAGAGTGGAAGCTGTTATAGCAGCAAAGGATGGACCAAGTCAATATTAATGCCTATGGATTTAGAATGGGATGTCATTCAAGCTCCTGTAGGTGTAATGTGTGGGTGTCCCAGTACTTTTGTCCATATAGTGTATAAATAGCAAATTTTCTATTACATATTAGCTAAACAAACCAGGTCTTGCGCTCATTAAATGGCCACCAATGTACATTTGATTAAATATCAAGCACAGTAAAGGTTTTTGTTGTTTTCCGTTGTATAGCTAGTATCTACAAATGTTGCTATGAGGCAGTATGTTGAGCTAATATTACAATGCAAGCGTTTAAAAACAATATTGCATCATATTATATCACAGCCTCTAAATGTGTCACACAGATGCTTTGACCAAAATCATAAAATTAAATGGTTTTGGCCGTGGACCTGAATTAGTGAATGTCCACTATATTGTCTTATTACCTTTGTATCTGTATATTCTGTTATTTTTAAGTGAGAGAATTCAGTTGAATCTTTTGTATTGTATATATGTTCAAATTTGTATAACACAGCATTCGCTGTAAGTGCTTATATAGAAAATGTGATAGTTACAAGAGTTTAGGTTTTTTTCTCCGTTTTGGGGAATTTAGTTACAGGGCTGGTTGTGGCCCCAGGCCTCAATACTGTGACATTTCATCCATTGTTTTCATCGCATCAGAGTCAGTTTCTCTGGTACAGCAAGATACTCTAGGTCAGGACTGTCCAACCCTGGAGATCTACTGTTCTTTCGGTTTTCTCTCCAACTCTAATTTAGCATTACACATTCCCCTGTGGCCGTGTTTAGGGAGTCTTCAGAATGAGGATCGCTATTAACGAAAACAAAACAAGATTATCAGCGATTGGATCATACTCAACAAATCTGTGTAAAATTTTAAAGAAGGTGGCTTTAATCCGCTTCAACCATCAGTGCTCTGGCCTCAACCATGGGTTGTAAGCTGTAAGAACTATAAGTTTGCGATATAATAAAACTATAAAAAACAAAGAAAAAAAGAAGCTAATTACTTGGAAAATGAATGCTGAAAAAAATTGCCTCCCAATTTAAAAAGTATACTGAGAACAAACTATGAAAGAATAACATTGGAGTTCTAATGCTTTTCATACAATATGTAATAGTATCGATTTTGTTCCTGAATCACTATCGTTTTGCATGTTGTACAGGGATTAGTTTAAACCACGTTTCTATCTGCAACATTATGAACAATATCAACCACACTGAATACACCTCACAGGAAATATCTGGTCCAATAGAAAGAAGCGATAACATTCCCCAGGCCAATAGGAAGCCAAGTAAACTTTCTCTTGTCTACAGATATTGAACAAGTATGTCTTTGATAAGCAAGTGGTGCTATTATGAGAAACCCATCAATGCTTTGTTCTGTCACAATACAAACCCTCTTTCCATGGAATTCTCTGGTCAAAGAAAAACACACAGTCATGTACAGAAGGTCTTTTTATTATGTTCAATACAAAGTCCTGGTGTGACTCCACTGAGATAATACAGCAGCAGGTGAGGCTGGAGGGGATAGGGCCCCTGGATAGGGCCCCCTGGATAGGGCCCCCTGGATAGGGCCCGACCTAGAGACAGTGCAGTGCTGTTCTAAGAAGCACATAAACTATAGAATTCTTCATTGAAAATGGCTTTTCAGTCTGCGACTGACGAGCTGTTTCCATAAACGGGTCTAAATATAAATAACACAAAACACACACGAGGTCACGAGTCACCCAGAACCAGAACACGGCTGACTGTGTGCCACAAGACATCCCAGAGTACAGAGAGAGATCAAACAGGTAGAGGTTGTTCACTGATCCGGGATCAGACCTTAGGTCCAGTTCGTGCTGCTACAAATCCTTGATGGACAAGACGAAGGTTGTCTTCGTTCTAATGGGCGGATGGCGCTTTAAAGGGATTGACAAGAAGCCAGCTGGCACACCACTTGCCCACACACATACTGGAGTACCACACACACACCTGGGTCAGGTCACTGCGGGCGACACAATCAAAGGGTTCAGTTCAGTGTGAAATATAACGTCCCTTGTATTCACACAGATTCAGATCTGTGGGCCTCCCCATTACTAGACTTATAGAAAAAAAAATATGCCTTACCCTTTAATCTCATAGAAACCTGAGTTACCGTACTAGAATTTGCAGTTCAGTGCCAGACTCATACATACTTATGCTTACAGCTTTGCGCACACACACAGACACACACACATTTTAATTGCTCCCCTCAACAGGGAACTACAAGGTTCCAGGGAACATTTAAAGGCAGCAGGCACACCGGGCAAGCCAAGGACTGCCCAGATAACTATCGCTAAAGGCCGTAGAAGAACCGAGGCAGCCCACTTAAAGCCCACCCCGTCCCCATTGTGTTTTAGATCCAGGCCGGATCACTCCATTCCGGTTAATGCCCCTTAGCAAGGGGCAATAAGAACATGAGGCCCCTAACAGATGAAGAACAAATTGGGGGCTTGACTATGTGTGGGCCGTCTCGGTTACAGTGCTGTCTGCTACCCATTGGTCTAAGATTAGCTCTCTCATGTCTGTAAAGCTGAGGTGGACTGGGCTGACTTGGACCATATTCCCAGAGACATTCTGACTGGGAGGAGTTTGTCTGCTCTTAAGGGGCGGGGCTGGTGAAACCATCTGGGCTTCGTTCTGAACAGTATTCAACGTTTCATTCCATTTTACATCTTAGTCATTTTGCTGACACTATAACCCAGAGCAAAAAACCTACTCATTGCATACGTTTGCGTACCTAATGTACTATATAAATCTACAGAAACAGTACTACACAAAAAAACTTCAAAATCTGATAATGAACGGCAACATTATAGCAGACTATGGGATAGGGTTTGCTATCCAATTATTTTACTTCAAATAGGCATACCCACCAGACTCCTCCCACCAGATGGGTACCAATCACAGGAGGCTCATAATAATGGATTGAATGTAATGGAAACCATTTGTTTAAGACGACTCCATTCATTCTTATCAAGCCATTACTATGAACCCGTTCTCCGCAATAACGGTACTACGAGTCGCCCGTGGAACAAGTATAATTGCAAGGGAGAACTGCCAAAGACCATTTTGGGGTGAACGTTTTGTTCGGTCAAAACTGCCACGCACGCAGCGGACATTGGACCTGAGCAAACGTTGGGTCACGCTGATGACATCACAAGCTCTGTCCCCGTCTGACGAAGCATTTCCTGGACGAGGCTACTTGGGGTTTTACACACACAGAGCTACAGTTTCGTCAACATTACAACATGGTAAGATGCATAATGCAGCAACTGTTTTTTCCAGAAGTAGATGCACACATCTATATATACAGTATATTTATTTTATGTACAGCACATTCATGTTCCCGGCTTGTGTCTCTTGAGTCTAGAGGCAACGCTGATTGTCCAGAGCAAAAAACTGGAGAGGTGCTACAATGTTGGTCAGTAGACCTGGTCCATCAGTGCTAAAGACTTTGACCTGGTCCATTAGTGCTAAAAACTTTGACCTGGTCCATTAGTGCTAAAGACTTTGGTCCTGCCCTTGTTTTCGGGGAAAGCGAATAACAGCCTTCAGTTGCAGCCCCGGTCTAGGAGGGCTCTGGTCCCAGGGGCTTCCCAGCTCTGTCCGGGACACCCGAGGGACCCGGTCTGTTCGTCCACCTGAGCAGCACTCCAGGCGGGTTTATAAGTCCAAGGTTAAAGGTTGAGAAGGTCAGAGGGCAGTAGAAGTGAGTTTCTTCAGGCCCCTTCGTTGTGCGAGTGTGGAACATCCCACAGGGTCCAGGACGGGTGGAACATTCCGGTTGAGGGCGGAGAACGTGGCTGCCATGGCGCCCTGCACCAATCAAATGACACCGTCGATTAACAGACGTTCGCTCCGGTGAAAAACTGCGAACGACGGCCTTCAGAATAAAATACACGTAATTTCAGAGTCTGTGTTACCTTGACCAGGTGTGGAGCGTCCTGTCTGGTCAGGGTAAATTTGGGCAGCTGGTCACGATGGGCCACCCACGGATGATGCAAAACCTGGCGGGCTGTCAAACGCTGGTGAGGGTCCACGTGTAACATCTTGGACACCAGCTCCTAGAGGTCAAAGGTCGGAAACATATAACACCAATATCAACAGTTTGTGTGTGTGTACGCAGTTGGATATCAAACGTCTACAGAAAAGCAGCCCCATAGAGTGATGCTGGCGTCACGGCTTCTTACAAAATGTTTACAGGATTTTTCGGGGAACAAATTATCATATTCATCAATTTACACTGACATTTTGTTGGTTACTCATTAAAGATAAAAGGAAGCTATGACACGATTTGTCTTGATTTATTACTCTACATAAACCCATTTCTAATTAGATTGTGTGGACCTGTATATACATCTGTGTATCTAAGTACCTTGGCCTTTGCAGACCTGTAAATACATCTGTGTATCTAAGTACCTTGGCCTTTGCAGACCTGTAAATACATCTGTGTATCTAAGTACCTTGGCCTCTGCAGAAACTGAGTTCCAATAACCTCCAGTCAAAGAGAATTTACCACTGCCGATCCGGGCCAGAATCTCCTCCGGCGTGTCCTCTGGCCCGTTGGCAAACGGAGTGAACCTGGGGTGAAGAGGAGAGAGCGGTGGGGGAACGTCAGTACAAAATACCCTAACGGCCACTCACACACTAGCGGCCAAACACACCCAGGCTTACCCGGTCAGCATGGTATAGAGCAGAACTCCCAGACTCCAGACGTCGCAGGCAGCATCATATCCCTGCTTCTTCAACACCTTAGAAAGCACACACACAATACCCTAAAGTCAGGGCCGGATCGAGCCTTTAAGGGGCCCTAATCAAATTAGAGAGTAGACAAAAGACACAAAAAGTTTTCCTGTCTTTATGGGGACCCATGACCTAAGAGGTTGTGGGCACCGAGGGTGAGGACATCGTGGGTGAAGACAAAGAGGATGAGGATACCGAGGGTGAGGTCACAAAGGGTGAGGGCACAGAGGGTGTGGGCACAGTGGGTGAAGACACAGTGGGTGAAGACACAGAGGGTGAAGACACAGAGGGTGAGGGCACAGTGGGTGAGGGCCCTGAGGGTGTGTGTACCTCCGGGGCGACAAAGTTAGCAGTGTAGCACGGCGTCATCAGCAAGCCGTTCTCAGCCCTCAGCTGCTTGGCGAAACCGAAGTCACAGATCCTGATGGACTCTGCGTTCCCACTCTCATCCACGTACAGGATGTTGCTGGGCTTCAAGTCCCTGTGGACCACCTGACCACAGATCAACCAATCACAGGTGGAAAAACACTTATAACAGGGGTCAAGTGTCAATGAAACACACAACACTTCTTTGGCGTGAGCGCGCACACACACACACACTCACTCACTCACTCACTCACCCCCTGTATGTGTAAGTATTCGACCGTCTTCGTGATGGTGTAAAGAACCGCGCTGGCCTCTCTCTCGGAGAAGAACTTCTGTCTCAGGATCTTGTCCAGCAACTCTCCCCCCTTCATCAGCTCTGTGACCAGATACACCATCCTGCCGTCGTCAAACACCTAGAGCCCAACAACACGGTGTTACAGCAGTGACAGCGCAAGTGTGTG
The DNA here is from genome assembly GCA_016801125.1 of Novumbra hubbsi. Taxonomy (NCBI): domain Eukaryota; kingdom Metazoa; phylum Chordata; class Actinopteri; order Esociformes; family Umbridae; genus Novumbra; species Novumbra hubbsi. The sequence continues at coordinate 3,443 of JACXGK010008920.1, read as the reverse complement.
TGTGAATGAGTCGGCATGTGAGCGTGTGTCGTGAGTGTGTGTGTGCACGCGCGCAAGTGACTCACGTCCTTCAGTGTGATTACGTTGGGATGTTGTCCATATCTCAGCAGAATCTCAATCTCATCTGTTGGGTCTCGCTTGGCCTTACTGATGATCTAGGTAGTGGGAACAAACACACAGGCGCACAATCACACACACACACACAAACGCACAATCACACACCAACCAATACCAACTTGTGTGTGTACGTGAGGCCGTGAACAACAATGATCCCTGTAAAATATCTGGGGGCTTTTTGCGGTGTGTGTTTGTTTGTGTGTTTGCTTGTTTGTTTGTGTGTCTCACCTTCACTGCGTACTCCATGCCGGTGCTCTTGTGTAAACAGCGTTTGCAGACGGAGTACATGCCCACTCCGATCTCCTCCTTCACTTCGTACACATCGGAAAACTGGGACACATTCCTGTGCAGTGGCTGAACAACACGGATGAGACCCGGATGAGAAACTCCCACTAACTAAGTGTGTCTGTTCGGCAGAAGTGAACCTGATTGGTTGATTCAATGGAGGGACCAGACATCTGAAGGCATTTAGGTGACACAATTACACACTAAAAGGTGAGTGTTACGGTTGGAGTTAGAGATGGCCATAACCCAGTTCAAACCCTGTTTGAGCATTCAGCTTCGATGTTTCAAGGTTCTGCCCTCTCTCTTGAGTGAACAAATCCCATTTCGGCCAGATCTGCTCACTCCTTTGAGTGAACCAATCCCATTAACTTCTCCCTTCCGGACAGATATGCCACAACAACACTGTCAAAACCTTCCAGAAGGGTGACAGTTGAGCCCTGACGTGAGTGAACACAGGAAGTCTGTCTGTCTAGACACGATGATTTCAAAAGCTCTCTAATCCGTTAAGCTTGACCGATAGCCTGGCAGTTTCTTTACACACATTAGAACTAGCAAATTAAGTTGTTTAGAGCCAACAGCGCTTCACACTTTGAGGGACTTGGAGATTTTGTTAAATGAGCCAACCTTTTTCTGACCACAATTACCAACTAATTGTCTTCTTGTGTCATCCAACCAGCCCATCACCCATCCATTATCAACATTATATAAGTGTGTGTGTCTGTACCACAGAGGTCTGTAGTGGCTGTGACTCTTCCTCTGATGTTATGGCTACAAAGCTGAATCCTCTGAACAGCTGGTGGGCGTTGGCACTGGGAGGAACCCCTGGGGAATCTACACACACACACACGCGCGCACACACACACCCAAATGGATTACAAAATCACTGAACTTCAGAAGAGAAATATCTGACAAAGGGTGAGATGAAGTGTGTGTGTGTTTGTACCTTTGGGTGTTTTAGCAGTGAACTCTGGGTCAAAGTAGAATGTGTCATCAGGTCGTCCCGTAGCGGGTTTGAAGGGAGGGTGGAGCTCTCTACGAAACAGTTTCTACACAGAGAGAACACACAATAAACAGTTACAGTCGCACCTACTACAGCCTCAGACAGTTACTATAGAAACACAGACTACAGCCTTATTCAGTTACTATAGATACACAGACTACAGCCTCACAGCTATTATAAAAACACGGACTACAGCCTAAAAGATCTGTACACACTGATACTACTGTCAACATGACTTCTGAAGTGACACAGAGTCTCACACTCACATTCCAGTCTATTGTAGAGTAGAAGTGGTGTCTCTTGATCTCCTCCACTCCATCAGGACCTGCTCCTATTGACCAGAAGTTACTGTTAAGCACAGATTTAGGATCAGATTACCCCTGATTGCCCCAATAGGTTTATGCTAGGGTACCTAGCCTGTTAGTAGGGTTCCGTTTGAAAAGGTTCCTCAGGAGACTCTGGGCTTCAGAACTCAAAAACTGTGGCATCCCCAACTTAGCCCTGACAGGGAAGTGAGAGAGAACCAGAGGGAGGGAGAGAACCAGAGGGAGGGAGAGAGAGAACCAGAGGGAGGGGGAGAGAGAACCAGAGGGAGGGGGAGAGAGAACCAGAGGGAGGGAGAGAGAGAACCAGAGGGAGGGGGAGAGAGAACCAGAGGGAGGGAGAGAGAGAACCAGAGGGAGGGAGAGAGAGAACCAGAGGGAGGGGTGAGCGAACCAGAGGGAGGGAGGGAGGGAGAACCAGATGGAGGGGGAGAACCAGATGGAGGGGGAGAGAACCAGATGGAGGGGGAGAGAACAGAACATCATTCTCTGATAATGCTGCCATCATCACATTGTATGTCCAGCTATTTTCCACGAGACTGCATAGACATCCACCCACTAACACACATTTAACAGAAACCAGCTCAGCAATCTACGGAAACACTATCAGCTTTTCCTTCCGAGAAGAGCGGGAGAAATACACCCTCACACACACCCTGCTCTCGCACACACACACACACAACTCCAATGAGACCAACGTCCAGAAGGTGACCTGGTCAAAGAGACTCACTTCAGGATCATGGTCATGGTCTCCTTGCGGTCTTTTCCCTGGAACGGTAGCGTCCCGGTCAGCATCTCAAACTACCAGAGGAGGAGGACAAGGGTTTCACACAGTCTCACACAGACGAATGACAAATGGGTCATGTGGGGTGTTTGGCCCCGCCCCTCTCACCATAAGCACGCCATAGGACCACCAATCAGCGCTGGTGGTGTGACCTCTCCTGTTCACCACCTCCGGAGCCATGTACTCCACGGTCCCACAGAAGGAGTAGGCCTTGTTCTCATGGTCAATAGACTCCTTACTGAGGCCGAAGTCTACACACACACACACACGGCTTGTTTTTATAACTTCTTACTGTCTGTAGTGACAATGCACACAAACACACACAACATGGATACACAAACAGGCGACAACAACATAGACACACAATTTTGATGTCACACACCTGTCAGCTTGATGTGTCCCTCCTCATCTAGAAGAATGCTGATAGGATAGAAAGTGGATCTTAACATAAAGACTAAAACCATGAATGTATATGAGTATGTACATGTGTGTGTGGTGAAAGTGTATATACACACGTGTGTGTGTGTGTGTGTATGTAATTGTGTATGCAAATGTGTGTGGTATGAATGTTTCTGGTTACTGTAGATGATGGGTCAGTGTGTGTGTTTAATGTACTTCTCTGGTTTAAGGTCTCTGTAGATTATGTGTGTTTGGGTGTGTGTTTAATGTACTTCTCTGGTTTAAAGTCTCTGTAGATTATGGGTCAGTGTGTGTGTGTGTGCGTGTGTTCAATGTACTTCTCTGGTTTCAGGTCCCTGTAGATGATGGGTCAGTGTGTGTGTGTTTAATGTACTTCTCTGGTTTCAGGTCCCTGTAGATGATGGGTCAGTGTGTGTGTGTTTAATGTACTTCTCTGGTTTCAGGTCCCTGTAGATGATGGGTCAGTGTGTGTGTGTTTAATGTACTTCTCTGGTTTCAGGTCACTGTAGATGAT
>JACXGK010008919.1:0-21135 GCA_016801125.1 Novumbra hubbsi | reverse complement strand
GTGGAAAATAAGTATATGGTCAATAACAAAAGTTTATCTCAATACTTTGTTGTATACCCTTTGTTGGCAATGACAGAGGTCAAACGTTTTCTGTAAGTCTTCACAAGGTTGTCACACACTGTTGCTGGTATTTTGGCCCATTCCTCCATGCAGATCTCCTCTAGAGCAGTGATGTTTTGGGGCTGTTGCTGGGCAACACGGACTTTCATCTCCCTCCAAAGATTTTCTATGGGGTTGAGATCTGAAGACTGGCTAGGCCACTCCAGGACCCTGAAATGCTTCTTACGAAGCCACTCTTTTGTTGCCCGGGCGGTGTGTTTGGGATCATTGTCATGCTGAAAGACCCAGCCACGTTTCATCTTCAATGCCCTAGCTGATGGAAGGAGGTTTTCACTCAAAATCTCATGATACATGGCCCCATTCATTCTGTCCTTTACATGGACCAGAGCACCAAAGCATGATGTTTCCACCCCCATGCTTCACAGTAGGTATGGTGTTCTTTGGATGCAACTCAGCATTCTTTGTCCTCCAAACACGACGAGTAGAGTTTTTACCAAATTGTTCTATTTTGGTTTCATCTGACCATATGACATTCTTCCAATCTTCTTCTGGATCATCCAAATGCTCTCTAGCGAACTTCAGACGGGCCTGGACATGTACAGGCTTCAGCAGGGGGACACGTCTGGCACTGCAGGATGAGTCCCTGGCGGCCTAGAGTGTTACTGATGGTAGGCTTTGTTAATTTTGTCCCAGCTCTCTGCAGGTCATTCACTAGGTCCCTCCGTGTGGTTCTGGGATTTTTGCTCACCGTTCTTGTGATCATTTTGACCCCACGGGGTGAGATCTTGCGTGGAGCCCCAGATCGAGGGAGATTTGAGGTTGTGGACAGGTGTCTTTTATACTGATAACAAGTTCAAACAGGTGCCATTAATACAGGTAACGAGTAGAGGACAGAGGAGCCTCTTAAAGGAGAAGTTACAGGTCTGTGAGAGCCAGAAATCTTGCTTGTTTGTAGGTGACCAAATACTTATTCTCCACCATAATTTGCAAATAAATGTATAAAAAATCCTACAAAAATGTGATTTTCTGTATTTTTTTTCTCATTTTGTCTATCATAGTTAAAGTGTACCTGTGATGAAAATTACAGGCCTCTCAGCTTTTTCAGTGGGAGAACTTGCACAATTGGTGGCTGACTAAATACTTTTTCCCCCACTGTACATATGCCCTCTTGTGTCTTGTCTCTGCTTTCGTTATTGTCTTCCTGTTGCTTGTGTCACACTGCGTTGCGCTTCTACGGAGAACCTGTCTCACCTGTGCTTTGGGCACACGTTCCTGTCAACGGAGTAGTATACTCCTTTATTTTCGTTTTGACAAGGTAAAATAAACCCTTGTGTTTACTTACAAACCTGCGTTTTGGTCCCGTCTCACATCAACCATTACAGTCCAACCAAAGTCATACATTTGCCAATTGAACATACAGTACATCAATGTATTCTTTCACTAAAACATCAATTCCATGTTTTCCATACCAGGCTGAGTCATGGAGCGATATGTGTGATAGGAGAGGTAGAGAGAAGAATAGGATTGATGATCTCCCACAGTGCGGTTGTGGAATATGGTCTGATCTCCATGCAAACATGCAGGGACACCTTCAGGCTTGTTTTCAACTTGGGCAAATGTTGCATCTTGCCATACACATCTGCCATGTACATCAGCCACGTTTTGATGGACTTTCCAGCATCTAGATTTCTGCTACAAAATGTTTCTAAATGCTACTTATGTGAAGACCAATCTGTTCTACAGAACATTTTCAGATTAATACCTAGAACAAAATGGCTTTTATTGACAATGAACAGGCACAATGGTGCTGTCTAGCATATAAATCCATATAAATCAGTCAAGAGTATTTGCTATCTGAATAATGACCTTTCAGTGGTGCTGTAATGGGGGTTTAAATCTATTCATCTGTTTGACCACGCATTGGGATTCCTGTTAACCAAAGTATAATCTCTGATGCTGGCCCCGTTCTGACTTTACTTTGGTGAATGATGTGTCTTCTCAAAGATACAGTACCAAGGGCAGCAGTGCATTGATTGGGGATAGCAGCCATGTTTACTGTTGCCTTGTAAATATTTCAGAAGCGACTATCAGGATATACATGTTTCTGACGAGTGAATTGACTTAAAACATGAACATTTTAATTTTCCCTGTCCTCACATCTATAGCCATATTTGCAATTGAGCTTTCTTAGCAAAAACCCTTTCCCTCGGCTTTTTACGGTGGCGCCAGGGAAACATTCATTATGGAGGCCGAACATACTGGGATATTCTGAAATAATGTCAGTATCATTGTGCAATTGCTTGCTGCCCAAAGCTAAACAATGTTTCATTTTTAAAACACTTCTATGTGTAGCCTTCTTTGCATTATCTTTCCAAAAGGTAATATATTTATATTGTGCGATGGCTAAAATAAATGTCATAAAGAATTTAGAAGAAACGTGATGTTGAAAACAACACGTTTCTTGCATGCTGACAACTGAAAATGCAGTGAAGGTCCCAAAAAGCTGTCTGCATTGGATGAACAGCACTTAAAGGTCAGTTTCTTGAGGGGACAGACTGAAATCCAGTGAAGCGCTTGCTCAGCATTTAACAGTCATCAGAAGCCAAAATCCCTGCTACAAATGTCAGTAGAGATCGCAAGACGCAGAAGACCATGCAGCATAAGGAGACAAGCAGTGGCAGAAAGTCACTGGAGCAATGAGACCAAAGACTCTCTGGTTTTCCGAAGACACCACGTTGGAAGGAGAGCTGGCACATTGTCTGCAGCCTCCTGTGAAGAACATTGATGTCTCTGTCGTGGTCTGAATGTGCATCTCAGCCGGTGTATCCGGGGATGCTGCTGGTGTGCCGTAGAGGATTGTCACGTCGCCAATGGCTTCGCTTCCTACTGTTTGTATCGTTTTTTTTGTACATGCTAGACTGTCGCTCATACAGAATGATTGTTCATGTTTATTATTGGATACAGACTTTTTCTCAACTTACCAGAGCAGTTTCTTAGACTCCTTTGTCCTGCCGCTGATTTGTTTACCAATACACCGACAGAAGATAAAGAATAGAGGCAAGCCTTCCGGTATGTAGATCTTGGACGTGATACTGCAGTCTGCCGTTGCCAAGCATTTTACTTGCAAATGTTCAATCCCTGGACAATAAAATGTACGAACTACTCGCTTTGGATTAACAGCGGTTTGTAGATGACACCAACATCCTGGGTCTCATGTCCAACAGCTATGAGACCGAAAACATAGTGGAGGTAAGTGACTTGGCTACATGGTTCCAGGACCACAACCTCACTCTAAACAACTGCGAGACTGAGGAGATGATCGTGAAGCCGCAGAGGGGTGATCACACCCCAATACACATCGATGGAGCTGAAGTCGAGAGAGTCTCTGACTTGAAAGTTCCTCAGCGTGTTCATCAAAAATGACCTCAGCTGGTCCAGACAAGCATACTCTGCTCAAGAAGTTTGGCATGTCTTCAAAAACTCTCACCAATTTTTACAGGTACATCATTGAGGGCATTCTCTTGCGAATCCTTCCAGAGGGTGGTTAAGTCATCGGAGTGCATCATCGGCCACCATCTCCCACAAATCATATTCTTCATGTTCTCTGGTCATATTCTATGTACATTCATGTATATGAGCACATTTTAATGTAACACTTATATTTCTAATATTTAAGATATCTATTGATACTGACCCTATTCTATTTTCTACTTTATGGTTATGTATATTTTGTATTTACAGTTATTATTTTTGCTTTAAAATTATTTGTATTTACTACACAGATGTCGAGGGCCGTGCCACAACAATTTAATTGTTTAAAGTGACGCATGCTATTCGGTGCATTTGACTAATAAAGACTTTGATCTGGTCTAAAACAATAGAATCATGAATGCTGAGAAACCGGAACAGATTTTGTGGACATAGTGGACATTTGGGGAAAAGACGTATACCGCACAATTCCAAACACTTTGCAAACCGGACTAAATACTACTTGTTAGGACCATCTTCAGATGGCAGGCCCACAGTATTAGATTGGCCACCTCAGAACCACTGCCTCAACATACATACATTTGTGTGTTATAACTTCAACAAGGGGAAGAAGAACAAGCAGCCAATGGCAATAGAAGAATTATGGCAAATCCTGCAAAAAAGCTTTTGCCACAGGATTACTTTAAATAAATGAATTAACAGTCTACAAATAGAAAATTGCAGTAGTTTAGTATTCTAAGGGCGACCCACAACATACTGACCTGTTTTAATAATGCAATAAATTTTTGTTACTTTTCAATGTATTGATGTGCTTTTGCAGTTCATGTTTGTGATTTTTCTTTACACAAGCTTAGAGAAATATAAATAAAGCCACTTATTTTATTGTTTTATTTGTTTACTCTTTACGCCAGTCAAAATGTAGCCCTCAGTAAACCCATGGATCAGTGAATCATTTGAAGTAATTTCAATATAACGCCAAGAATCTTGTTTGAAAGGTTTTGTCCTATAACGTTTGCTGTGCTCATGCAAACCCTAAAAAAAAATCAAACCACTGTTCATGCAATATGTTCCATTTCATGACTTTAACTCCAAGGGTTGAGGAACCCATTCCTTGATGATATATTAATAGTCACAACATTTGACCTAGAGTCCTGTGAAAAAGGAAATGTGCTTTAATAATTGTGTGGAATCTCAGCCATAGGAAAGGGAGATGGAGTGGAATCAGAGAGGGTGCAGAAGGTGCCATGGTAATGGAAGCCATGACCTCAACGTTTCAAGATTGTTTTTTTTAAGTGGATAATGGAGGAAGGGAGGAAATGAGCTGAGATCAAACACTAGCAGCCTAGTGTTAAAGGTTAAGCCATGGTATATTAGCCATGTACCACAACCCCCTATCCTGGATGGTTTTAATTGGTATCATGTTTTATTTATCTTGAAGTTTTAACATATTCAGATCACTTGGAACAAGAACTACATTCCTAAAGTAAATCACTACATTTAACCAATCTCTTAAAACAATTGATACAGGTTTATATACTGTATATGTTTTTTTTTTACAATTCTTAAAAGAGTAAGGGTATACTTTTTGTAGAAGATTAATGATATAATAGAGATATACCCCACTGAACAATTCCGAACAGGAAGAATTACATTTGTCTTAGTTAATTGTATTTTTTAACAATAGAAAGGGCCATTTCTTCCACTCTGGGCAGACCGTGGAGACATCCTACAGGATGGAGTGTGTGTATGGCAGATTTGTAAACAATCCAATTATAATAGAAAACAATGGAGATGGAAAGACAACAACTAGTGCATCGCTGTACAGCAGGTGAAGCCAGTACACTTAAAAAATGGTCAAGTGAGTCAGTTAATTGACTCTCTAACGCAGCCTCATGTCTTAACATCACATCACTTATGTGCTTAAAGTAAGGATAGCTGGTTGTCTGAAAGTCATTTATAATGAACGCTATTTCTTTTGTCTGGCATTACTTTATTAAGTCTATTAACCTTGATCTTGGAGAAATGGGGCTTAGGGAATATGCTGACTGATTGTCATCTCTCTCCTGCTCTTAATTATTCCTCTGTTTAAGAAGAATGTGGATTTGAGGAACTCACAGGCTTTAATAAATATTCACTGCATTGCTGTGAAATGTCAATGTAGTAACTAAATACTTATTTCATATATTGGGTGTTTGGTACCTGATTGTTGTTAAGGGACTGAACCTAGGTCACCATCTCCAGCGCTTAGTGATTAAGACTCAGAATTTCTTGCTTCAGGACTTTAAAAGCTAATGCATTTGTTTTGCTGCAATTTACAGACCGGCAATATACTTAAAGCTTAAAAATATATGGACTCATATAATTAATTTGTCCTTGAAATCTCAGAATAATGACATGAGGACATACTTAACATTTTGCCAAGATGAGAAATGTATCTGTTCTCTCTTTCTTTTCCTCAGCTGCTGCCCGCAAGCACAGCGCCACCCACTGGCGAATGCAGGACATCGCTCAGGAGTCTGTTGACAGCTCAGATGAGGAGTTTTTTGATGCCAGAGGTTAGTTTAATAAGTTCCTCTGAACACTTGAAGAGCTTAGTGCAGCTCTGTCTTTTTTCTGTCTTCATTCCTTTCTTCACATCTTTTCACGTCCTGTAACACCACAACCCATCACACGGTTAGGGTCAGGCGTGTCCTCCAGCTCTGTCACACGCTTTCTATTAAGAGCAAATCATTTGAAGCTGAAACTGTTATGAATATATTTCTTTGACATTATGGGATGTGGTCGGACCCATTTACACCGTGTATTACATTAAAAGGAATGTATGTTAATGCCAGGTCTAAAGGCCCCCATTGCATATAGAGCTCAGCTGGTAAGCAGATTTGCAGAGGACAAACTCACATTTTATTCCTATCTCAGCTCAGTGTAAATGCTATCCGGCCAAGCTGGGCACATTCAGCGGGCAACGTCATCAGTGCTCTGCCTAAAAATACTCCTGCTGTATTCATACTCTAGCTCAGTGTTACCTCATCAGAATTTAAAAAGGGAATAGCCATGACAAGTTATGGCATGCAAATTGAAAAGTTGTGTCAGCATTTAACAACTGCTTCACTAACATATTAAATATGGATACATAGTACAGCAGATGTCTATGATTCTTTTATGTTTACTGTTTTTCATTTGAACTCTACCGCCTATACATCCTAAACACTGAGTAGACCCATATGCTGTCATCTAATTAAGAATGCTGTGAATCGCTTGTGGACAAGGAACTGAACCTGAAAAATGGGTGTTTCTGACAGTGAAATTATATAATGTATTTTCAGTGTTTAAGACTATAAATGCAGTGAAACGTGTGTGCAAAGACAGAGTACGCACACACATACATCCCCCATGTGTTCCAGCCGTCAAAAGAGGTCTATTTTGCTACCATGCCAAAAGTATATAAGTTGGGGTCATTTGAGGACAAGACAGAAGGAAGCCTGAACGACAACATCCCTGAGAGAGAAACATTGATAAGATCAAGGGAAGACATGCACTAAATGTATTTGGTTATTAAACAACAACGAACGCTTCTTCCCCTGACTTGGGTCCATTATTATTCTGCAAAATCTACCAGAAGCTAACAGTATCAACTGGATGTCAGTATTGCTATATAAAATCACTGGTCCTTTTAAATTTTCATTCAAAGTTCCATGTCATTATATTTAAGGGCATGTCTACTTTGCTGTGCCCATGCAGATATGCAAAGCCGGGATTGGCTTGTAAGATTGCTATGGGAATATCAAGAACCTGTGAAAACAAACATAGAAATGGCACCCCAGTTCCATGTGTTGTTATTGTGACTGGGAAGGAGGAAAGTAACATCTGACCACAATGCAGACACAACGCAACCAAAGAGCACCCTTTTTCATACCAGCGGTAGTTGTTGGGAATGCCATCCTATTACAGCAGCTTGTAGGATGATACGAGGTGTAACTGTGCTTGATGATTGCTGTGTTCCTTGATTGGATAGAAGTCTGCTTAGGGTAAGCCTGATTGCTGATGCCTGACCAGCATTGTGTAGAGACAAAGGGCGTTCTCAGCGGTACAACAATAAGCCTGATCACTGTGGAGTGGATTAGAACACGATAGTAGCATGTGTGTTGTTGCCACCAAGCTATCATGGTTCAAATCATAGATAGTATGGAATCTTGTCCTTGGCTTGCAATAGACAGCATCTGTTGCTTGTTGCTTTGTCAACTCTAAATGCTTTGTCCTTGTTAACTATTTCCCCTATCAGGATCAATAAATCTCCAGTCCACTCTCCTTCACAGGTGCTTAGTCCCAAATGGCAGCCTATTTCCTGTATTATTGTACTTTTGAGCAGTGCCTGTAGGCTCTGGTAGTGCACTAGCGAGTAATGTACTATTTAGAATCCTGAGGAACCCAGACCTTCTATACTTCATGTGAAAATGTCAGGGGACAAATTTAATGAACGCTTAAGCCAGCAGTGTTGGCTAGACTGTATACCTACACAGAATCCTTTTTATCCTTTCTAAAGCAAATTGGGTATTCCTCCTGGTGAGGTCATGCTGGCGTTCTCCATCTGCCATGTCTCTATTCCAAGAATAGCCCTGTGATTAAGCAGATAATCACCATTAGAGGTGGGAAAAAAGTGGAAAAGATGATAAGCTCTGTGGATGGGAGGAAAGAGGCTTTCTAGGGTGGGGAATCCACATAGAGCACCACACATCACACTCACACATTCGCACACAGATAGACACTCTTACAACCACGCGCACACACGCAGATATACACTCATACAACCACACACACACACACACACACACCGCATTACATCAGTAGGTTGGCCCTTATCCACATGTTGATGTAAAAGCAAGGAAAATGCTTCATAATAAATGCATGTTATAATCAATCATTTAAATGATTCTTTCAATTAGGGAAAAGTAGTTTTATGACTGCATATTAAGCAACTTAATATGGCCTTTTACAGGCCTTTTAACCTGTTTAATCACTTTAATGTCGTCTATTGATAATGAGCTAAAACAAATGAAGGGAATACGTAATCATCAGAGTATAACCCCAAGTCAATTAAACAGGAATATCAGTCTGTCCAGTTAGGAAGCATAAGCGATTGTGAATAAATTTCACCTGTTTTGGTGCAAATGAAAATGACAACAGGTGCCCTGGAGAGGCAACAGCAAGACAACCCCAATAAAGGGAATGGTTTTGCAGGTGGTGGCCACAGACAATTGCACTCTCCTTACGGATTCTTCTCTAGTCTTGCATTTTGCATTTTGTCCTTGTTACTACTGGTAGCATGAGGTGGTACCTGCAGCCCGTTCAGGATACCAGGAGACGGGCCAGTACGTGAGGAGAGCTAGACAGAGTGGAGGGGGAGGGGCATGAACACAGCAGCAGGACCAGTATCGGCTCCTTTGTGCGAGGAGGAACAGAAAGAACACTGCCAGAGCCCTACAAGATGACCTCCTGCGGGCTACTGGTTTGCATGTTTCTGACCAAACTGTCAGAGAAAGACTCAAGGTCCTCTAGTGGCCCCTGTGCTCACAGTCCAGCACCATGCAGCTTGATTGGCATTCACCAGAGAACACCAGAATTGGCAGGTCCACCATTGGTGCTTCGTTCTCTTTACAGATGAGAGCAGGTTCAAACTGAGGACGTGTGACACACCTGAAAGAGCCTTTGCGATGCCGTGGGGAATGTTATGCTGCCTGCAACATCATCCAGCATGACCAGTGTGGCAGTTTGGCAGTGGGTCAGTGATGGTCTGGGGAGGCATATCCTGGGTTGCACAGACCTTCACATGCTTGTTCCCTGCCCACTGACTGCTGGTATCACCGGGATACATTTTTATATATTTCCTTAACAGTGACCCAATGTGTGATTTAAGTGTTCCCTGATTTCTGAAAAATATTTTTACAGAAAACCAAAGTCAGGACGGGAGACCCTACCCTGACCCAGACATGACCAGAGACCACACCTTGAACCAGACATGACCAAAAACCACACCCTAAAATAGAGACTGCATCAGAGGCCACATCCTGATCCAGACTGGAACCCTAGATCACACCCTGAAATTAAGGTCGAACCTGAGAGCACACCCTAAAAGACAGAAAAGACCAGGGTCCACACTTTGAAATGAAGACTGGATCAGTGACCACACCCTGAAATAAAGACTGGACCAGAGACCACTCCCTCAAATAGACACAGGACCAGATACCACTCCCTGATTTAGCAATGACCAGACCACCCTCTGACCCAGACATGACCAGAGACCACATCCTGATCCATGAAGGACCAGAGTCCACATCCTGAAAAAAAGACTGGACCAGAGACCACACCCTAAAATAGAGTCAGGACCAGAGACCACATCCAGACTGGAACAGAAGGCCACCCTCCCTGTCAGTCTTCCTGTGTCTGCTTGGGGTGTTAATGTATTTCTCTGTGTCTGTGGACAATCATAGAATTGATTTGACTCTGAGAAACCATCAAATTTGACTGATGCTCATGAATAGCACACTGGCGTAAGCAGCTGGTATACTTGCACACCTTTTATAAACACTGACACACACACACATGTCATGTTGGGGGCATAAACTTCTCTTTAACAACATGCTGTTTCTCAAACCTATCATGAGAAATGTACTGTATATGTACTGGCAGTCACCAGTCACTAGGGGACAGATAACATGTGGCCTATGAAGTATAAGTGATGTTCCCCCAACAACCCCATGCTCTCCTCAACTCTATTTCTCAGTGGAGCATAAAGTACCCTTGATTAGAGCCACACCTATGTATAGTGCATTACATGGATGCTAAACCCAGGGGACTGTGGGGATCCAGCAATTTAGCGCAGTTTGCAAAATGCACCAATATGTACTTTAAAGCAATTTTCACAATTATGTTTTTTTTTTTAAGTCGATAACAAACACACATGCATTATTAATATAATGGTATAGTGGTGTTTTGTGCTTTCCCATTGTGTTGTTCCTTCTTTTATCATTGTGATTACAGTTGTGTTTTCTTTCCCTGCTTATGACTCTAATGTTATGGATGTTGTGTTTCCCTCTTCTGATTCAAATTCTACTGTAGTTGTAGAATGAGCTGGCAACACTTTTCTTTGTAAGCAGCTAGCTTCACATAAATCTTTCATGACACAAATGTATCATGCATCTGTAATGAGAACTTCCTGGCCCACCACACAACTAGGGGACTTAAATAAGAGTGCAGATGTTTGTGCCAGCCAGTTGTTCTCTCAAGCTTTTCATCTCTGGTAGTGATATTAGTCCTTTGATTTGTGTTTGTTGTTTGAAACTGCGACCCACCAATCACGCTTTATCCGCCCGTCTTTGATTGATGCATAATATTGAAATTGCTTTGCTTCCTCCTAGTGTTTTAAAAGCATTCAATTGGCATGTGAAAAACCTTGGAGAAACCTTTTAAGCTTACATGAAAGCTTCTACATCGCAATCAATGGAAAAATGACAGCCTCTTACACAGATTTTTTCTATGTCTTTCTTAGTGATCGCCTGAACATGGAAATGACCTCATCGCGATTTGTATGTGTTTCAGAAATTCCAATTAGGGATGGATCCATAAAAATATATTTTCAGACAGGGATGCTGTAGGAAAGCGAAGATCCTGTCCCCTGGGATTTTTCCTGATTCTTCTTTAAATTATATTTTTATAAACATGCACTTAAGTATTGGTCAGGTACTTCTAAATGTCAGGACAACTTGTTTTCAGCTGAAATAACATTATGATTTGCGAGAGACCAAAAGACCAAAGATATACACAGAGAGACAGAATGAGGGAATGACACCAAGAGAAGAGTAAAGAGAGAGACACAGAGAGACAGAGAGAGGAAAAGAGAGACACAGAGAGATAGGAAAAGAGACACACATAAAGATAGGAAAAGAGAGACACAGAGATAGGAAAAGAGAGACACATAGAGATAGGAAAAAAGAGAGACAGAACTAGAGAGAAAAAAGAGATGGAGAAGATAACATAGAGAGAGGGAGTGAAAGCGAGTGAGAGGGTGTTTGTTCTGTATAATACTATTCAGCCATCAGGATGAGCCCATGGGTGTGTTATTTATTTTAGGATGATTAATGTTGTCATTAAGCTCCAGGCCAGTAAAACCATGAGAAGGTATTAAATTGTCAAAAACATCATTTCTAATACGATATAGGGATGGCTCATGGGCACTCTCCCCAATAGCATCATATCCACTTTATAGTACACTACTCTGTGTACACTAAGTACACTAAGGGGTTAAGCATGCGGCGGGGAATATTGTCAAAATGCAAGTATCGTAATCAGTGAAAGTAAAAGGTTTAAGGAAATTGTTTTGTGTTTGGTATGGTTAGATT
The DNA here is from genome assembly GCA_016801125.1 of Novumbra hubbsi. Classification (NCBI taxonomy): domain Eukaryota; kingdom Metazoa; phylum Chordata; class Actinopteri; order Esociformes; family Umbridae; genus Novumbra; species Novumbra hubbsi. The sequence goes on along the minus strand of JACXGK010008919.1, from coordinate 9,193 downwards.
GCCAGGGAGACACTCGGTGAGTGTGAGGTCACCAAGTTGGGTGCTACTTTTCTTGAGCAAACAGTAGAGGTGAAAGCTCTCCTCCCTGGGCTTCTCCAGCTGGTTCTGGCCATTTGTTTAAAAAGGTGCAGGTGATGGGAGAATTTATCAACAATTTACTAATTTAGGGTCTACTTGGAATACTGTTAATAATAATTTTCTTGACTTTTCCTATAGCTCTTTGGCCACTTACGTCAGTCCTTAACAAGACTGAACCGAAGTGCTAATTTTAGCCAGGGTTGATAGAGATATTCAAGACCATTTGCAATGTACAGTTTTGTTACAGGTTTTCTGAAAGTGTAAAATGCATGTTGTCCCTATCAGGAATCGCAGAGCTTGTTGTCAAGAGTTCCAAAAGTTAAATTCCTTGCTTAATTTTGTTGGGTTACATTTGTGTCTGCATGCAAACAACAGAGTTTACATGCAGTAACTAGCTAGATATTCTGGGTCTCTATATATAGCTTGCTACATTAATTATTATTGATTGGTAAGGATGTAATTAAATATTTGTGCTGCTAGCATTACTGCAATATGTTTGTTAACTTGTTTGCAGTTAGAGACCTTTAGCTAGCCTGGCTTGTAGGTGCTTGCTGGTTTGCTCCAGATACGTTTCTGTTCTCTGGTGAAACTAATTACAGTACTATATGAACACTGAGCATTGTTATGAATTGGTATATTATATTTTTTATAAATGGCTCTCATCTCAAATATTCAGTTATCAACCATTAATTTGTGGGTTATTAACCAGCATGACCAATTGTGATGTGGATATGAGGGCCATGATTGAGTTACAACACAAGAGTTATGATTTCAGACTCAATCATCCTCAGCTACATGATTTGATCTGCACACATTTATCCTTAAATTAAATCAATCTAATTCATTTCATAAAGCCCTTCTTATATCAGCAGTACATCAGGCTTGTACAGAGACTGCCTGAAACTACAACAAGCACATAACAATTGATGAATTGTTGCACAGTGGCTAGGAGAAACTCCCTAGTCGAAACTTAGGAAGAAATCGAATACTCTACCTTGTTTCCAAAAAAGTTGGCACGCTGCATAAAATGCTAATAAAACCACAATGCAATGACGGGCAAATAATTTATAGCAATAACATTTCTCAGTTTTAACATTTCGTATATTGTCTTTTTACTATTTTCTATTGAATATAGGTTTTACAAGATTTGCATCATTGCATTTGGACACATCAATGTTTTTGCATGTTTAGATGACAAAGCAGGTTAAATAATATGTCCAGAGTCTTTAAACAGAACAGCTGAGCTACCAGGCGGACATGGACACGAAGGGCCGTGTGGGCTGGGGACAGTGGCAGTTCACATCATCAAGCAGCAAGTAGATCAGCAACACAACCAGACAACTAGTAGTTCTAAGGGTCGTAGTCCTGATAGGTGGTTCAAGGGCTCATTGCCTGATTTCTGAAAGGATAATTGAGCCAATGACCCTTGTCCCCTGTCACACAAAACAAACATAACGTAAACAAAAGACAGACTGATCGTAGTCCACTGTAACAATACTATACTGTAACAACTTAAGAAAAAGAAGAAGTCACAGGCTTCTTATACTCCAAATGGGGATGGTACAGCGATCATAGCTTTGGGTTTCCATGGGTATGCCTCTACCAGCTTTACGGCCCTGGGCTTTTTCCAATTCTTCCTTGAAAATCCTATCAAGCTCTGTCAGATTGGATTGGGAACGTTGGTGAGCTGTTGGTGAAAGCTTCCGGATTCCCCACAGATGTTCCGTGGGGTTCCAGGATAGGCTTTTGCTTTGTCTTGGCTCGGTGCTTTGGAGTTGTTGTCAGGCTGTAAGACGTCTTGGCCTCAGAGGTCCCGTGTGCTTTGGATCCAGTTTTGGAGGTGTACGTAATGAATGGTTTGGTTTTTGCTTTGACGTTCATTTAGAAGTGTGCCTTTCTAAATGAGGTCAAACTAATTTCATTTTGCACATTTGGACTCCTGTTAAGTTCTAGAGAAATCTCAAGGATAATCAAAGATCACAGGATGAATTTGAGCTCAATTTGTCATGAGAAAGGGTAATGTCAAAGGATCGAATAATTATGTACGAGATAAAAAATAAAACAAATCCAATAAACTGGGACACGTTCTAAAATGTTTTCACGCTTTGTCATCTATAATAAGTGCAGGGGTCTAAATAGACAGTGATATTATCTGGTTGTTCAGAGTACCGTGCTATTAGTGAGGGCAAATCACATCAACAAAGAAAAAAGTATTTTCAGTTCCTATATTTTTTTTTAAATCACCTAGTTCTCCTGCTTGATAAGTATGTGCATGTGAATGATTGGTTAAATTGAGTAAAATGGGTTAATGTAAACTGTAGAACGTTGATAAATTCAGCCAGTGTGAGACTTGTTCTATGTCTGTCAATTGATTCTAGGTTTTTTAGTGACTTGGTCTCGCTACACTGCGCTGCTTTTAGTGTAGTTTAAATCTTAATCTCACTGCTCGTAGTGCCAGACTTTCTTCCGTCTTTTACTTCCTCTACTATAAACACATTTTGCACTTCAGAGGAGTTGTGGTTTTCCAATGTGCCGGTAAGATGCTCTAATCAACTATGCTTTCTGGGAAATGACTAAGTGCATTTTCAGTGCTAATTTAAAACCTGGATGCTAGCATGTCTTAAGTGTGTTCATGTGTGTGTCTACTAATTATAAAACATACAGGGGGGAGAACAAGTATTTGATACACTGCCGATTTTGCAGGTTTTCCTACTCACAAAGCATGTAGAGATCTGTAATTTTTATCATAGGTAAACTTCAACTGTGAGAAAATCCCCCAAAAATCCAGAAAATCACATTGTATGATTTTTAAGTAATTAATTTGCATTTTATTGCATGACATAAGTATTTGATACATCAGAAAAGCAGAACTTAATATTTGGTACAGAAACCTTTGTTTGCAATTACAGAGATTGTACGTTTCCTGTAGATCTTGACCAGGTTTGCACACACTGCAGCAGGAATTTTGGCCCACTCGTCCATACAGACCTTCTCCAGATCTTTCAGGTTACGGGGCTGTCGCTGGACAATACAGACTTTCAGCTCCCTCCAAAGATTTTCTATTGGGTTCTGGTCTGGAGACTGGCTAGGCCACTACAGGACCTTGAGATGCTTCTTACCGGGCCACTCCTTAGTTACCCTGGCTGTGTGTTTCGGGTAGTTGTCATGCTGGGGACAGTCGTCCTGTCCCCTTTGCAGAAAAGCATCCCCAAAGAATTATGTTTCCATCTCCATCCTTCACGGTTGGGATGGTGTTTTTGGGATTGTACTCATCCTTCTTCTTCCTCCAAACACGGCAAGTGGAGTTTAGACCAAAAAGCTCTATTTTTGTCTCATCAGACCACATGACCTTCTCCCATTCCTCCTCTGGATCATCCAGATGGTCATTGGCAAACTTCAGACGGGCCTGGACATCCGCTGTCTTGAGCAGGGGGACCTTGCGTGCGCTGCAGGATTTTAATCCATGACAGTGTAGTGTGTTACTAATGGTTATTATTTTGAGACTGTGGTCCCAGCTCTCTTCAGGTCATTGACCAGGTCCTGCCGTGTAGTTCTGGGCGGATCCCTCACCTTCCTCATGACCATTGATGTGAGAGGTGAGATCTTGCATGGAGCCCCAGACCGAGGGTGATTGACCGTCATCTTGAACTTCTTCCATTTTCTAATAATTGCGCCAACAGTTGTTGCCTTCTCACCAAGCTGCTTGCCTATTGTCCTGTAGCCCATCCCAGCTTTGTGCAGGTCTACAATTGTATCCTTGATGTCCTTACACAGCTCTCTGGTCTTGGCCATTGTGGAGAGGTTGTAGTCGGTTTGATTGATTGTGTGGACAGGTGTCTTTTCTACAGGTTACAAGTTCAAACAGGTGCAGTTAATACAGGTAATGAGTGGAGAACAGGAGGGCTTCTTAAAGAAAAACTAACATGTCTGTGTGAGCCAGAATTCTTACTGGTTGGTAGGTGATCAAATACTTATGTCATGCAATCAAATCCAAATTAATTACTTCTAAATCATACAATGTGATTTTCTGGATTTTTGTTTTACATTCCGTCTCTCACATTTGAAGTGTACCCATGATAAAAATTACAGACCTCTACATGCTTTGTAAGTAGGAAAACCTGCAAAATCGACAGTGTATCAAATACTTGTTCTCCCCACTGTATATGGACAAACTCTTGGTATTTCTGGATTTAAATGTGATGGAAATGTATGTTGCCTGCTTTTTGCGAATTTGCGTATTGGTCTATATACTGTGGGTTTGAAATGCTTATACACACATCCATGAAGCCGTGAAGGGAGATTAGGGCGTAGAGAGACAGATATTTAGTGGCCACTAGGTCTCCCACACTAGGATTGGAGCCGACAGGCATAGCAGAACAGTGTCATAGCCACTGTGAGGTGCAAGGCATTGTGGGGGCGTGTGAGAGAGAGAGCGTCACAACTCACAGCCCCGTAGCTCGTCGTTAGTAAACACCAGTGTTGTTGTACTGGAGTCTAACTTAAGGCTCGTAGTACTGGAGTCTAACTTAAGGCTCGAATAGCTCAGGAAAGCTTGCTGAATGAGAGTACATATATTTTCGGCATGGGCCGGCAGTGTGGGTTTAACTGGCGCCGCTTCTAATTGGATAAATTGACGACTTTAAATCAAAACTGTGTCTGCAGTGAAATCATGCATCTAATGCCACAACAGGCATCCTAAATGCTGAACTCGTATTTTTTGCTATTTAAATGAATGTGTCCTGTTGATTTACTGTTGTTATTTCTTCTCTGTTGCAGTTTTGTAGATTCAGTCTAATACCTTGTTTTCCCTCACATGTATCCAGGCATTGTATAATGTACAATTACAGAAGGTGTATTTACGATCATATTGTAATTTACCTCGGCAATGCAGTTGTGATTTCAGCCGCAGAGCACAAGGTTTATTAGATGCGATGGTACGGGTTGGTAATCCAGGTAGAGGAGTCAGGGGCAGGATTAAAAAATCTGTGTAATCCATAGACACAAGACTGAGGTACTGGAGGAGTAAGTAATTGGCATAGTCAGGAAGAATCTACGCTGTGATAAAAGGGGCCAAAATACTTTTTGTTAGTAATGCAGAAAATCTTACAATGCCCTACAACGAAACAGGGAAACAAGGTGCGTGTAACTGACCCCACTGATTTAAAACCATATCTTCTTTCTGGATGTACCCATCCTTTGTGTATCAGCTCAAACAAACATATTTGAAGCTTCTATCAGCACATGCAGACACATTTGAATCTTCCTCCTTGTGGACCATTAATCCTTTGTTTCAGCTCATACAAATTTGAACCTTCCTTCTTGTAAATCTGCTCACACGGTTCTGAACCTATCCTTCCTGTGAATCGGCTCACACAGTTCTGAACCTTTCCTTCCTGTGAATCGGCTCACACAGTTCTGAACCTTTCCTTCCTGCATCTGTGTGTGTACCAGCAGACGTGCTAGAGGGGAAGAGTGCCATCTTGCTAGGGATGAGCCAGTGGAACTCCAATGACCTGGTGGAGCAGATTGAGACCCTTGGACACATGGACCAATCACAAGGTACGTTACACACAGTGTACGCTTGGTGCATGAAGGGACTCTGAGGCCCACTTAACATCTGTTTAACTCCCTACACATCCTACTATATGGAGCAGATTGAGACCCTGGGACACATGGACCAATCACAAGGTTCGTTACACACAGGATACGCTCAACATCTGTTTCACGCCCTACACATCCTACTATATGGAGCTGCACTCTCTCTCGAAAACACATGCACGCTCAAACAAGCAAACACAGATACACCCAAATTATTTCGCGTAGCTATTCACAAATGAGATAAGTTTGAAACACATACATTTACCAACCGTTCGTTTGCTTCTGTTGACGCCCAACTGCTTGTATTGATTGTACACATTTTGTTCAATATTGGAATAAGACATGAAGGCCATGATTCACTAGGGTGAATGTCCTCATTACTGCTCAATACAGTCACCCAGAAACTCTCTATTTAGTTTGTTTCTTTTGTGTTTTCAGAACTCGGTTTCTCAAACCCCAGGGATTGTTTTGGTCTTGCTCTTTTAATTTGTATTTGTTCTTTGAAGATTGACCTGCCAGAGGCTGATCTATGCATGCCAAGATGAAGAAAGTACTGTAATCCAATTACCTACTCTACTACTCTAAAAGAGCCCTTTGTCTCTCTGTTCCCCTTTATATACACTGACAATGTTTGCCAACTCACATCAACTGTATCAGAAAATCTTCACAATCATGAAATATCGCATTTTTAAATGAGGTGACGTGTTTTGGAAATGGGATTGCTGAAATCCAATCTTGATGTTGTAAAGCCAAGTGATTTCCCTAATTAGTTACTTGCATTTACTGCAAATTTCTCTCTGTACTATAGATTTGTGTTTTATTTAGTCTCAGTACAGGCAGATTATTATAACATTTTGAAAATACCAACACAAATCCTTTTTGAGTCTCTCTATAGCCGTATTATATTACGGCAATCCCACAGCCTCAACACATACTGTCAAATGAGATATCAGTGGTAGAAATACAGCCCAACACTTTGTAGTTCATGAAGCACATCTTTTTCATATTGGAGTGTTCCCCCAGCAAGTCCCAGATCGGATTACTTATTGAGCCATCCGGTTACTCAGTCTTTTTTGTAGTCTGATTCCTAAATGGCATCATATACCATTTGTAGTGCAACAAAGCCCTATTGCCTCTAGTCAAATATAGTGCACTACATAGGGATACATATTTGTGACAGCTTCAGTGTTTACTCCTACAAACAAAGCTATACTTCTCTATTCGACATTGGTGAGGAAGTAGCAATCATTGGGGCTTCATTCTTGCCACAGTCTTTTTTTCTTTGCCTGGTGTGATCTTGCAGACATCGAAGAACACCGTAGAGTTTCTGAACCTGGGTCGCCACGTCAAGAGACTTTCAAGATTGCTTGTGAAGACGACTACACAGACCTCACAAGTCTATGTCCGTCATTATGATTTTAAGAATTCAAGTATTCATCAGAATGTGGAATGTTCTCAAAATTGATAATGAATACCTAGAATCAAATACATTTCTTAGTTTTCTTGAACTGTCATTAATTGAACCATATTACCAGGGTTTGGGTCTTAGGGTCAAATATTGTTGGAACATATTACCAGGGTTTGAGTCTTAGGGTCAAATATTGTTGGAACATATTAACAGGGTTTTGGGCTTAGGGTCTAATATTGTTGGCTTATTAACGGGGTTATTGTCTTAGGGTCAAATATTGTTGGAACATATTAACGGGGTTATTGTCTTAGGGTCAAATATTGTTGGAACATAATAACGGGGTTATTGTCTTAGGGTCAAATATTGTTGGCTTATTAAGGGGCCCAGTTTAGGCTCGACATAAGAAATTGTTTAAGAAATCCTACTCTAAATGTGTAGCCTTCCTCACATTACAGCTTTTAGTAACAGTATTCCCTGGTATTCTGGTTTTCACTGGCTTTCATAAATACACATTAGCAAACTCAGCTTAAAAAATAAAGGGCAATATCATATTATATTATATTATGTAGGTCATCTCTAGTAGTTGTGTCTAGTTGAGTCAATGGGAGAGGGCTGAGCTTTCATTGGAAATGGCCTAATGCTGTAATATAGGACGTTTGACCAGGGAAACAGGGTTTGACCAATGTAAACTTAAATTGGAACATAACTACCTGCTAGAGCCTAACATTAATATCATATTCTATCCTGGATTCGCATAAATTATAAGCAGAGTTCATTACCTGGAGAATCCCAAATTCTCCAGGTAATGCTTGTTGCTTAATATGTGTCAATGTGCATCCACTTTCCTTCAGCCCATCAGGCAATTCATTGTGTTTTAATTGTATACTCTCCTAGAATCAAGTGTGTGCACGATATATCCCTATGGATTTTGTTGCTATTCAAACTGTGCCAAATGAAATTTACGCTTCTCTGACTGAGGTATGTTCATTTATCTGGATCATTGTTTCATCCAGTGAAGTGAAATCAGGATAACAGCTGAGTACACTGCTCAAAAAATGAAGGGGACAATTAAATCACACATCGTGTCTCGATGAAGGAAATATATGTTCAAAATCTTTACTGTACTTTGTGGAATTTATTGGGAATAAAGTGACGTACTAAATCTTAAAATATACATACAAAAACATACTATTTAAGCTTAAGTTCAATGGAAAAATCTGAATATTGCAATTAAAATAACACTGGTATTATAATTATAATTAAATCCCAAATTGTCTCTATATGTTGTCTTTGTACAATTTTCACTTTTGTATAGGAAGTAAATGACATGCACGGCATTTTGTTTCATTTTATGCAGCGTCCCAACGTTTTTGGACAGAGGGTTGTACATCAAATTGAAAAGCCTCAAGGAGACCTGCTGTACTCATCATCCAGGATCCCTCATTAACCACTTGACTGAATGTCTCCACCCCAGGAAGTAGTGCTACCGGGTGTCATTTGATTTTCAGGCCTTGGTGTGAGATCAACCGGTGCTGTCGTTGCTAACAATTGCCTGCTATATTAGAGAATAATGACATATGTGTTTGAAAAGCTAGTGATTCTTTGCACCATCTCCTCTGTAATTGGTATATCTGTTTCCTGTTCAGATATTATATAATGTGTGTTGTCGTCTATGTGGGCGTGTGTTCGTTTTTCTTTTTGTTCTATTAATTGTTTATTATTAGAATCTCTGACAATTCTGGTTATACATGAAATGGATTAGCTAAATTAAGGGGATTCTGATTATGTGTTACTCATAACCTCACTTAGAGGGTATATTTATTGGCTAGTCGATCTTGTTTTGATTGATACACATTTAGTAGTGTGTTATGACTTGGGTGGAGATGTGTGTTTGTGTGTAGGTGCTTGTGCATGCATGTGTTGGAAAAAAAAGAGCCCAGCCCCAGTCAGCTGGGATAACTTGCTGTGTCAATGAAGCATTCATCTCCATGGTTCTATGGAAGCTGTCAGCCAGACATGCCCAGACACCACACCATGCCCAGACACCACACCATGCCCAGACACCACACCATGCCCAGACACCACACCATGCCCAGACACCACACCATG
>JACXGK010008918.1:0-21187 GCA_016801125.1 Novumbra hubbsi | reverse complement strand
ACTACTCAACCCCTGGAAGATACTCACGACAGGCAGCGCTGGAGCAGTTCACAGACGGCACCCACAGGTTGGAGGAGCCTGTGTCAAAGACCACCTTGAAGGACTGGGGAGGAGTTCCAATGGAGATCACACCATAGTAAGCCAACTACAGGGAAATGGAGGAGCATAGTAAGCCAACTACAGGGAAATGGAGGAGCATGGTAAGACAACTACAGGGAAATGGAGAAGCATAGTAAGACAACTACAGGGAAATGGAGGTGCATAGTAAGACAACTACAGAGAAATGGAGGTGCATAGTAAGACAACTACAGGGAAATGGAGGAGCATAGTAAGACAACTACAGGGAAATGGAGGAGCATAGTAAGACAACTACAGGGAAATGGAGGTGCATAGTAAGACAAGTACAGGGAAATGGAGGAGCATGGTAAGACAACTACAGGGAAATGGAGGAGCATAGTAAGACAACTACAGGGAAATGGAGGAGCATAGTAAGACAACTACAGGGAAATGGAGGAGCATAGTAAGACAACTACAGGGAAATGGAGGTGCATAGTAAGACAACTACAGGGAAATGGAGGAGCATAGTAAGACAACTACAGGGAAATGGAGGAGCATGGTAAGCCAACTACAGGGAAATGGAGGAGCATAGTATGACAACTACAGAGAAATGGAGGAGCATAGTAAGACAACTACAGGGAAATGGAGGAGCATAGTAAGACAACTACAGGGAAATGGAGGAGCATAGTAAGACAACTACAGGGAAATGGAGGTGCATAGTAAGACAACTACAGAGAAATGGAGGTGCATAGTAAGACAACTACATGTAGACTGAGGACAGATGAGCTGTTCGGGTCACACAAGTAAACACCAAGTACAGGAGAAGTCATAATAAGTAGATACATCAATGTCAACAATCATGACTATTAGCCTGTCAACTTCACCCCCTCCTCCTTCCAGGTCATACCAGAGCTACTTGCCCGGAAGCACCTGGAGGTCCTTTACCTCCCTGCCCCTCCTCTATCTGTCGGACTTACTTCTTCCCCACCAACACATTTGCTCACTGCGTTCCGGTACACTAGATCACCTCACAGTCCCCAAGGCGCAGAGCTTAGGGACAAGGTATTCTCTATGGTTCCTCCTAGGCTATGGAACTCCTAGCCACAAACCATCCAGACGTCTGATGGGTCACCAGCTAACAGCACTGCCTCAAGCCCCTCCCGCGGCAAACAGTCTCCGTCCAGCACTGGCTAATCTACGACCAAGCTGATCCTACTAATGTCTCTGGCTTACATCCGCATCGTTGGTAATTGCCACATCTCCTGGCTGGAGGAACTTGGTCATGGGGTTGTAGGGGTACTTCTGTCTGGTCTCCTCCCATAGACCACTCTCCATCAGGGTCTCTCTGGCGGTCTTCCCCCTAATCAGAGGGATTCTGGGGGAAACAAATTACATTAATACTCGGATTGACTCAAATCTCCCATACGAAAAACACATGAGGATAAAGAACGATAGGTTCTTATGTATCTTAAAACACATTTACTTTTTATTTTTTACAAATCCAGGGGTGATTGCTTTTTAGAGACGTTGTATTATGTATGTGCAAGCAAATGACATCATCATGCAGGAAGAAAGCGTGACGATTCACCGGTTTGCCTTAACATTTTACAATACCCAGTCCAAGAGAAGCTACAAACTGAAAAAATCTCAACAAAACTCCAACAAGCTCAAACCAACACAAACAACCTCAACTAACTCAAACAAACGATCTAACAATGACTGAACATAACCAGGCAACTGAAATAGGCTCCCCAATTAGGGACAACTGGGTACAGAGGCCCCCAATTGGGGAGAACAAACAAGTAGCAGGTCCTGGCTGTGAGCCCCGGGCACATAGAGACGGCCAGAGGCCCCCAGCTCGGACCTGACATAACTGGAGCTACTTTAGACCACACAGGTTGATTAACACTTATCTGGTTAAATCTAATGACATGAAGGAAATGAGACCAATAGAGAAGAATGATAGAACAGGTGTTCTGGTACTAACCTGGTTTGACACTCGGAGAGAACCACTAGGACACACAGGACTAAAGCCCATTTCACCATGGTTCTGTAAGGTTCTTCAACTCATTGTGAAGTTAGAGAGGATCAGTAGTTATATAGGGACCTTCAGATGTCATTTGAACACGTACAGAAACAGTCATGTGTGAAGGCGTGGCCAGGTGGAATTGAATGTCTTTTCACTTTCACATCGTTCAAGCGGTAGTGTGCAAGGGATACACGGTGACACGTATATTAGTCCTGCTAGACCATATTAGAGACCAAATACATATATTACTTCAACATGAAAACAAATAATAATGGCACAAGAACACATTATTAGGACAAGCAATTTTTAAATGCGCTGCTCAAACTAGTGATGGGAACACTAAAATCACACGAAATATATAAAGATCAAAATCTTAACTGTACCCCAACCCGTCAGGAAGGAGTCGCATCAACTCTGATTGACAAAAGAAAAAAAAAACACTTAAGCATGAGTAAAACATTTTTACTAATGTTGTTGACTTTTGTCATTTCCATCCATATTTCCGAATTAAATAATGCAAATTAAAATATATGGAGAGAATGTTGATCCAAGAGATGCCGGCAATACAATGTATGTAGTGTTCCTTAGCTGCAAGGTGAATAAGTTTGTGTCTACCGTCTGAAAGGCCTTCAATGCACGTAGTGTATGCAAGGTTAATCCAGTCAGTTTGTTTTATGTTTGTCAGGGTTCACACACACACACAATAGCAGCATTTGTCGTGCTACAGTAGCTAGCAAACCAATAGCACAATCTCTTTACCTTTGGTGTCAACCTCAAGAATTTCATGTAATTGTCCCCTCCAAAGTGAATATCTGATTTTTGCTACTGCCAATTACATATTAACGTTTCAAAATAAAATGAATCGTCCTTGTACATATTTAACTGAATTAATTAACTGAGTGAGCGTTGAAACACATTTTGCTACGCGAGGAAGGTCATTTCACATAACTAGACTACATTTAGCTTTGGTTTTAAGCTTTGGTGAGCCCAATTATTTTAAGAAGACAAATGGCCTGATTTGCACCAGAAAGGTGGCACTTAAAAGTGCAATGTCCACAAACCTGAAGAACCCTCTCATTGAAAGTGAAAGCATCTTCTTATCTGCTGATCCGAGAGCAAACTCGATAATATCTGCATTGTTTGTTAGCGACGACAAGAATTTGTTGGTCCATCCTGACAGCAGGTTGGGCCAGTATGAGAATGCTGGTATTTCTGCTTCCTGCAAGTCACACTTCAAATGTTCTGAATGGATTAAAATGGTATAATTTCTTTTTCTTTTTCTTTTTGCCCTGCAGGTGTAAAATAGACCCTTACAGCTCTGGCATGTCAGAAAAAACGGAATCTAAAATGTGGATGAGACTCATAAATGTACGTTTTTCATTCAGTCACATTATGTACAGACCATAGGGGTAAAATGTGTAGTGGATGTCAAATCGAGGCCATTTTGTATTTTAAAAATATTTTTTTATTTTAATGGAATATTCATGTCAACCAAGTGCAATTCAATACATTCAGTCTTTGCCTAAAATAACCGCTCACTAAATCCCAATCTTACCATTCATTAGATATTTAATTTATCATCTGAGCAATTTAATTTATTTCTAGAGAAACTGTGTGTTGAATTAAAAAAACATTTTTAATAAAATGGAATATAACTAATTGAACCCACGTCAGTTCAGTTATATATTTAACAGTCTTACGGGTGGGTTTTTGTAATATTTAGTTTGATTTGCAGAAGAAGTCTATAATATAAATGTATCTGCAGTGAAATTCTTGTGATTCCTACTATTACATACTTACCTGTCACCAGTGAATGATATACAGCACATACTTGTTTTAATTAATATTCTCTTCAACCAGTTTGGAAAGAATGACTGAATAACATATGAAAACACAATGTGTCCAGTGTAGTTAGGAACCGGGGTGTAATATTCATGCCACTGTTCAGTTGATCTATGTTTTTAAAGTATTAACGGAATTAATGGGAAAACTACTTTGGTGTTGATAAAGTTTTATGACATCAGAGAGCTGCGACTGTGGGCACCCAATAGAACAGAGAGATCAGCCCAAAAGGCCACTGAAATGTATGGCACACAAACAATGTAGTTATCCAAACGTGTCTCTCCACATTTGTGTTGTAGGAAAAAAGCAAACATCATGCTCTTCAATTAGACATAAACATTGCGATACACATCATCTGTTTTATATTTCCTAGTTATGCATGCAGACATTTCAACACATGATCCATGTCAACACATGATCCAAAGTAAGATATTTTAAAGACGGCACCACAATCTTCAACACGATGAGACTGCTTACAGAGAGGAGGTAGGGGTCCTGGCTACACGGTGCCAGGACAATAACCTCTCACTCAACGTCCGCAGGACTCAGGAGATGATCGTGGACTTCAGGAAGCAGCAAAGGTTGAATCAAGCCCTCATGTACAATGATGGAGCAGAAGTGGAGAAAATCTCAGACTTTAAGTTTCTCAATGTGTTCATCAAAGAGGACACGGCAGTAAAAACAGGAGACTCAAGAAGTTTGGCAGGTCTGCAGGAACTCTCACCAACTTCTACAGGTGCTCCATTGAGAGCATCCTCTCAGGCTGCATCACTGCCTGGTACGACAGCTGCTCCAATGCATCAACGCAGCAGTAATGCGCCACATCATTGGTTGCCATCTCCCCATCTACCACAAGATGCCTTAGGACAGCACAGAACACCATTAAAGACTACAGCCACCCAGGCTATGGTCTGTTCACAGTGCTGCAGTCTGCTAGATGTTAGACGAAACCACACTTCCTGCCTCGCAGTCTCCCCCCCAGGCCATAAGGATTCTCAACCAGCAACATCTATGATAATATGGATCACATGAATCACTTCAAATGCTCTGATGATTTTCTATGCACATTAGCATATTTTGATGTTCATTCATAGGCACCATTACACTTATTTTTATAATATTTATTTCATATTCTCATTAACCCTTTTCATTTTTTTTTTTATTGCTGCTTATTTACACACATACATATGTATACACAAATTATTTTACCTTACATTTTTACCCAATGCTACTGCGTAGATGTTGCGTGCCATGTCTCAAGAATTTCACAGCTCAGAACGACACTGTGTTATTTTTGGCATTTGATAGTAAAAAAAGACTTTGAGACGTAGCTTACTAACTACAGATCTGCATGTTAGCGATGTCGATTGCAGTCCAACATTGACCGACTCACCTCTCGCACCTGTATTGTGTTACTTTGTCATCTGTTCACTATTGGCAACGTGTTTATATTATTGGTTAGGTTTTGTTATTTATGGTCTTGTCCCTGTTGTACGGGCTATAAAAAGTAATCATGCGTGTACTGTAATTTAACGTAAATCATCCGCATTATTAAGTGTATAACGGCACCTATAAATAAACCGCATTTGCCTGTACAATTATGACTCACGCCTACAATGTACATTCATTTTAAACATCTGAGATAGGGCGATACTACGATTAATTTGTTCAAGAATAACGTATGCTATTAAAAACCTTATTATTTCAATTGTGGCATATTTGGAATTTAGGTTTCTGACACCTAAACGTCAGTAAGCAATTATCTGTTAAAACGTTTGCTGGTGTAAAAAAATAAATAATGTAACCTTGTGTATTAGACGCACCAATGTATTAACCGCTGTAATTGTAAATAATCCGCGGTTTATAAATAGTACATTTCTGTTTGTCTTCTCAAAAGCTTTAACTAAAGCCGTCTTTGATTTTTAAGTTATACACCACTGTCCGTCTTTTTTTCTACCACGTCACAGAAGTTTGATGTTAATCCTGCAGCTGTATCTTTTCAGGCAAACATTGACTCTGTGCAGAACAAAATGCTTGCATCCAAGCTATCAGGCAGAGGTTTCCCTACAAACAGTCTGGGACGCAATTCTACAGACCAAAGTGTAAATGTTGGCTCATTTTGACAAAAACATTAAAACCGACATTATGAACAGACGGGAATAATTTTTTTCAGGTTTGGCAAGTTTGAGTTTGCTGGTATTTGTGTCTTGGCGTTTGAACGTTGGGTTTTGCGTAAATGAGTCACACCTTCAGCTGTTATGAATTGAATAAAATGTCCTGGACCTGTTTTTCATTTCTCTTTGCCCTGCAGATGTATGACAAACCCTGTCAGAACAGAAGATATCTAAAATGTGTATCTGTGGAATGCAAGACTGATACCCTTAAGTTTTTCGAACCTTATCAACCTGTATTGTGTTACTTTGTCATCTGTTCACTATTAGGCACGTGTTTATATTATTGGTTAGTTTTTGTTATTTATGGTCTTGTCCCTGTTGTACGGGCTATAAAAAGTAATCATTGCGTGTACTGTAATTTAACGTAAATCATCCGCATTATTAAGTGTATAACGGGCACCTATAAATAAACCGCATTTGCCTGTACAATTATGACTCGCGCCTACAATGTACATTAATTTTAAACATCTGGGATAGGGCGATACTACGATTAATTTGTTCAAGAATAACGTATGCTATTAAAAACCTTATTATTTCAATTGTGGCATATTTGGAATTTAGGTTTCTGACACCTAGACGTCAGTAAGCAATTATCTGTTAAAAAGTATGCTGGTGTAAAAAAATAAATAATGTAACCTTGTGTATTAGACGCACCAATGTATTAACCGCTGTAATTGTAAATAATCCGCGGTTTATCTGTTTGTCTTCTCAAAAGCTTTAACTAAAGCCGTCTTTGATTTTTAAGTTATACACCACTGTCCGTCTTTTTTTCTACCACGTCAAAGAAGTTTGATGTTAATCCTGCAGCTGGATCTTTTCAGGCAAACATTTACTCTGTGCAGAACAAAATGCTTGCATCCAATCTATCAGGCAGAGGTTTCCCTACAAACAATCTGGGACGCAATTCAACAGACCAAAGTGTAAATGTTGGCTCATTTTGACAAAAAATTTGAAACCGACAATATGAACAAACGGGAATAATTGTTTTCAGGTTTGGCAAGTTTGAGTTTGCTGGTATTTGTGTCTTGGCGTTGGAACATTGGGTTTTGCATAAATGGGTCACACCTTCAGCTGTTATGAATTGAATAAAATGTCCTGGACCTGTTTTTCATTTCTCTTTGCCCTGCAGATGTATGACAAATCCTGTCAGAACAAAAGATATCCAAAATGTGTATCTGTGGAATGCAAGACTGATACCCTTGTGTTTTTCGAACCTTATCAACATCCAGGGATCTACACTGTCGAGCAGGTCTCTGTCATGTCCTGGCTAGGAGCCCCTAGCCTACTCTATGCTTTGGGGCTTGCAGTCAGGGCATGTCAGTTAGAGAGGCCTCTAGCCCTCTCTATGCCGCTGTGGGCTCCCCAGTCAGAGCAGCTGTGTTCAGTTGACTCTGATTGGGGAGCCTACTTAGGCTGGGTTTTCACCAGCCTCACTCTGTGTGGTTTATTGTTTGTGTATACAACGTTCACGGTTCTTTCTTGTTTAATTCCTCTTTTACAGTGGATACACTACATGTTCTTTGTTATCTATTTAAGTTCTGTTTTGTTGTTTATTACAGCACCTTTGCTTTTAGCGTTTACAGTTCATGTTAGTTTGTGTCTGTGTTTGATGTGGAATTAAATTCAGTTTTCATTTAACAATGTCTGCGTTTGGTTCCGCAACACAACAAGGACGTGACAGACTCGGAGCTTGGAAGCTGGTTGAGTTTCAGTGATGATATCAATAATGACCTGACAAGATGTGTGCAAAGTTGAAGATGCTAAGGACAGCAGTTGGTCATCCAGCCTTTGTTCCAGAACAAATTGAATGCAGAGACATGATCTCCTTCGTGACCCAGCAGATCCCATTTGTTCTCGGTGAGGAGAACTTTCCCACTGCGCTGGTCATTCTCCCACTTTCAGCTTCAACACCTGACCTCCTAGATCCATCCTGGTCAAGTTCTACGGAGAACAGAGAGCTCTCGAGTAAATAGCTATCATGACTTCATTGCTGGTTTGATAAATGAACATTGGCAGTTTGATGCCGTCTAGAAGAAACACTGGGCACTGATGGCAAATACTATATTCTGTAGGGGAGACCAGGGACAGCCGTGTCAACACTTTTGTCAAACAAGTTTGTAAGATGACATTGGTTTCATGGAAATATTGATTTGAAAAGAAACAAACTGAAACAGGTTGCTTGTATAAGTATTGTAAGACACAGTGGGATTCAGATCAGAATTTTGATTGGGCGACTGCAAGACTTTTGGCCACAAAATCGATTCCCACATCCCAGCTGGGTCACTCATGGTTTCAGAAAGTACTTTTTGAGTAAGTTTTTTTTGCCACCCGGCTATATGTAATGATCTTGATAAAGTTAGTCAGTGCACCATTCCTCCACGCACAGACACTAAACTTGTAGCTCCTGCGGCTTCCCACACGAGACTCCACCACGTGAGTTTTGACCTCACACACACAGACTTCTATTGACAGTCCCTGGGTGGTGTGATACAGCTTCCCCATCCTGATCAGGGATTTAACGGGGCTGCCTGGGACAGCCACTGACAGGTCTGTGGTTTTGTGCTCTTTTCCTAGGTTTTCCTAGGTACTGAATATTTCTTTCAAAAAATATTTCCCCACATAACACCAGTGTCACCACCTTAGAATAATAATCAGACAAGGCATTTTAACTGTGAAGTTAACGTTGGCTGCATTTGGAATGGGTTTACAAAATTCACATATTTTCCTAAAACAATCCTGGAATTATGAGGGAACACACACATTTGTGTATTTGCAAACCATGCTACATGACAAGTAAGAACACTATCACAAGTATTTGCATTACGTCCATCTAAGAACCCCAAACTGTTTAAAAGTAATTAACTACATAAATGTAGGCGTTGTTGAATGGGAGCAGGGGATGCCAACCTCTCTTTCTGACTCCAAAAGGCACACACGTCCATGTCTTATGTCCGTGTAATGCAACTCAAACAGGAACATTGATTATGAACTGTTCTTCAGCAGCCAATGCATGAAATAGAATATATCATGAAAACATCTGTGTTTTGAATTTGGCTGTGTTCAGTTCTCCTTCCCTGTAATAAACAACTTCAGTTTGAAACCTCTCTATAAATGTACCTATAGCAACGGGTTGATAAAACATCCAAATAAATCGAAAGGGGATTCGAATTTTGTATTTCTGTTGTTTTGAATAGATATAAAATCAACCACATTAACACATTTTCCCCATGTAATCCGACAAAGCAACAGATACAATGGTTTCAAAGCCATTTTCTTTCTCTTTTGTGTCAGTGATTTCAAGGCGAAACATTCAGATGTACTTATTTCACCAGTTCAGCGGGTATTGCTGGCCAGGGTGGAATACACCACAGTCCCAGCATGCTCTCCGTGTGTGTCGAGGTCGTGACCTATTCCAGGGGCACTGCTGCGTGTTTTCTGCAGGTTAGCATACAGCTCTGTTGTGGGGAACTCATTAGGCTTGAAGTCCACCGTGGTGTAGACAACACTGTTCTCTTCCTTAGGGACACACTGCAGAAACACATCCAGCGTGAAGAGACACGTCATGTTATGACTTAAAAAGAAGAAAAAAAAAAAAAGCTCTGAGATGTTTACAAATTGTACAAACTTAAAAGGAGTTAAAGAAATCAATTTAGATTTTATGCAATACCGCGATAAGGGCGCAGACTGGTCTTCCTATGTTAATCGTTTCTCACGCACATCTTTATAGTAACAGACTAGCTTATAGTGTGAGCGCAATCATATCAGCATTTAGATGCCATGAATGTGTTGGGGTTTGTAATGCATGTGCATCTGCTCATCCTACTGGACCTGCTTCTTTTGAACTTTCTTCTGAAAAAAGAAAATTATTTAATTAAACGGTATTGCCTCCCACTCATAAATATGTGAAATTATATTTTTACATTATTCATTCTAATAGCAACCCTAACTCCTCCTACTGTTCTTGCACCATGGAGACATGACAGGTATCAAAATGTGCGCCTCGTTTTCCGAATTGCGTTGCTATTGTTTTGTGGAAGGTTCTGTTGCAAGGTTTAGGAAATATTCAAGTTTTTGTGGCTAAAACATAGCGTTAGTCAAACTTTCCAGAAAGAGCTGATGCAAATGGCTGCAAGTTCTGTAGTTTGCAAGTAATGCTAGCTAGCTACAGTACTGTTTATGCACTTACAATAAAATGGCAATGACTTCAGCCTTATCTTTGACAAAGTAAGTCCCATGGTCAAAGTTATTTTGCCAGATATTCAGTCTTTTTTATGAGGGAGTTAGGTAGCCAGCTAGCTAATGGGACATATCTTTTTTTGTATTTGGGAGATGGCCAGCTAAATCCGGGAAATTATCTGTGTTAATTTACTGCCAGTACACAGCTGGACACCAGATACAGCTGCTGTGACAGCAGCCACAATTTACAATTTACTTGGAATTGTATCTTTTCTAGTTAAATCTGATGCTTCAGTGCAGGTTATAATTCAGTAAACTTTGGGAGATTTGGAGACATAAAGTCTTTATTTTTAAGTAACACTTTAAATCTGGTTTACGTTTATGAAGTATTTGTGGGTAATAATACTTGCAGCTTGTTTGGCCCTCTTTGAAAGAGCTGATGTATGTACCATTTTATTGGATGTGTGATGTTTAACATAATGTATGTACCATATTAATGGATGAGTGATGATTAATATACTGTATGTACCATTTGAATGGATGTGTAATGTTTAATTTGTGTATGTTCTCTCTACATTGCTTCCATCCTAGCCCACATCTCTGGGAGAGTTGGTGTTTGACAGGTTAGAGGTTACTCTTGGCTTTGTTCAGTGTACGGTCACTGTTCTATGTTTGGGACAGTTTGAAGAGGCCACTCCTTTAAATTGTTATAAATAAATATCTGGTCGTTTGACAGTGAGTCACAGGGGAAATGTTCCTGTTTAGCACTTACAGAGATGATGTGATCTGCTGAGTCACTGGACGTTGCTCCACACTTATCTGTGAAGAAAATGTCAAATCGGCAAACGCGTGACAGAGTAAAAGTAAAATGTGAAATTCTGTTAAATATAAACTAACACAAAACATGCCATTTAATTTACTTTTTGCTCGGACTCTGCGATGAACCACGGCAGCCGTGACCGAGATGAAGACCACAGACACACTTACACACAGTCCTGCAACCAGCGGGAAAACCAATCTCCAGGAAATACTGATAGGTGAACAAACATTGGATTTAAACAAGCATGGAAAAAAAGGACAAATAGTACTAAGACAAACATGAACATGACTAACATGAATAGAAGTAATAATTACAGGACTAACATTAACAAGACTACCAGGAACAGGACTAACATGAACCTGTCTAACATGAACAGGACTAACATGAATAGAAGTAATAATTACAGGACTAACATTAACAAGACTACCAGGAACAGGACTAACATGAACCTGTCTAACATGAACAGGACTAACATGAATAGAACCAACATGAACTTGTTTAACATGACCAGAACTGACAGGAACAGGACTGATATGAATATGACAAAAATGTACAATGCAAAAATGGATATGACTTATATGAAAATGAATAGGACAAACATAACTGTTAATCGGATTAATATGGATATGAAAAGAACAACATGATAAGGAATTACATGAAATGGACTAAAATGACAAAAGACTGACTTAAGCATCATGGCTCTCGAAACAATTCTAATCTCAAACATGATTTAAAGGAAGAGTTAACATTTGTGTGTGACCACGTATGTACAGAACCTGGGAATGTCGCTGTAGTCCCTGGAAACAACAAGCCCAGAGGTCTCGGATGAGGAGGCGGAGGGTCCGATGGTGGAACTGACGGGAGGGGGGGTGTTGGGCTGACTCCTTTGAATAAATGAATCTACACAAATGCGAGATTTAGAAGTTACGGATTGCACCGGTCCAATCAGGTTTTAAAAGAGTACATCAATTCCTCATGAACATTTCCTGGAATGTTGAAATTTTCGGCATCAAACCTTTACTGAAAAAATAACAAGGCAAGAGTGTTTATGTTAGATCCTTCAAGACACAAGGTGTATACTCTAGATCCGTGGTGCTCGTCCCTGGTCCTCGGCCGAACGCTGTCCTGCCTGGTTTAGATGTTACCCTCTTCCAACACACCTGGGTCGGTATCAAGCTCAGCAGAAGGCTGATTACAACCCATTCATGTGAATTAGGGGTGTTGGAAGAGGGTAACACCTAAAACATGCAAGACAGGGGGCTTGAGCACCAGGGTCGATCCCCACGGCATTAGATCAATAATGTCAAAGGACAAACAATTGATCTAGCAACTATAGCTTTGGCACAGTAACAGGGTCCTTACCAATCTCAAGATGAAAATCATGGTAGATGGGGCTCCCCATAACTACGCATCTAAAATAACCTGCGTCCACTTGCTGTAAGTTCCATATCCTGATTTCCATTAACCCATTGTATTCCGTGTTTGACAATCTCCCATTCAAGACATTACCAACAATGTTCCTGTTGCTCAAAAACAAAATAAAGCTCCCTTGAGTAAATTTATAACATAGCTTTTCAAAAGTATTGTAGTATGGGTGGAAGGAGAATTGCAGTACAACGTGTCCATACATCTGTCCTTGTACAGTTGTTATTTGTTGTGCTTTTATCTGGGGGACTTTTGGGGGAAAAGAAAAACAATTGAATCAACATTTCATCATAATCTTAGAACATTGAAAGGAACAGACAATTTGTGAAAAAACAAGTGTCAGATTTGTTTGTAAATGGACACGGATAGAATCTCACCTAATGGTAGGAGACAGAGCAAGAACATCATCTTCAAATCCTTGCCGAAGCGGAGACGGTCTACTCCCTGGCAGTCATGTTCTGCAACCACTGCTTGTCAACCAAATAAGGTTGTGTCCTCCGTTTACAACGGCAGAATCGAGTATTTACCAAAGGGAACCAGCTGACGAGAGGCCAGCCAAATGATTTCAGACATACAGCCTTGTGCTTGCCCAAGATGGTTGGGGCATCGCCTGAAAAAAAGCACTTCCATAATCTGAGGGGGGGATGGGGGTTGTCTCGAAACTGCAACACACCCTCCAGAGCACTGTCATCATCGGCTTAGACTAAATACACTGTATTTTCCAATACTACCACGCTGTGTTGAAAAGCATTGTGTTTCCACAGCCCAGGTGTGTGTTGTTCTACAAGGAGTGGATAAAGTCTTACGGGTACCTCTGGTTGATATGACCCAGCAAACTTAGCGATGTTGGGGAGAATGGTGAATGATGCTAAGTTGCATCAGCAGCCAAAGACGGAAAATAAGCTTCCCCAGGCCATCCCCTTCCCCAGGCCATCCCCTTCCCCAGGCCATCCGCTTCCCCAGGCCATCCGCTTCCCCAGGCCACCCGCTTCCCCAGGCCATCCCCTTCCCCTGGCCATCCCCTTCCCCAGGCCATCCGCTTCCCCAGGCCATCCGCTTCCCCAGGCCATCCGCTTCCCCAGGCCATCCGGCTGGTAAACATTCCCCACACTTTGATCTGCACATACGGGGCTTCCGGATTTCACACTCCCCAGGTTAACAAACCTAGAATATACTCAAATCTCACACACACAGTCCAACAAGCTTCAGTTCCTTTGTGACCAGATTTGCCAGATACAATGTATTTTTGATCATTTTGATCTTTTATAGACACAGAACTGCATGGGACTTACATGTACCAGACTTACATCTGGATTGACATTTAAACTTGTTTTATTTAATTGAATTATTTCTCTATGGGCCAAAACCAGCGTTTTGGAGCTCTATAACCTGTGGTTATGTGTAAGCATCAGTAAAATGTTGAAACTTGAACTTTGAATTAGTAGTGATTTATTTGGCATCAGCTTTTAGCTTATTCAGCAATTTCATTCAAGCAGAATCCTTGATTATGGAACAAAATGCTTAATATGCAAAAAGATATGTACATATCAATTACCAAATGATTACCTCACTCCTTAGCCACAAATCACAATCAATCCTGCAGTCACACGGTCATCTGTCTGTACACTGGCTTCTCCTACGCCAAAGTAAAAGTCCACTGAAAGCTGTGCTTTATTCTAAAACATAATACCAGCCTTTGAATGTTGTAATCGTCATTTACCACATTGTCTTGCATTTATTGAGGCACACGCAGATATATTATTTTAAATAACTACATGGCGGTGTATCAAACGGCCCCCTACTTAACGGCCCTTACACAGGGGAGTAGGGGGGCATTTGTTACACAGCCGAAACTATCCAACCTCAAGTGGCGTCCTCGTTGAATGCACAGCGGCTCCTATGATTATCTCCGAAGCAACAGGTGCAGTGTTAAGAACTTACTAAAGCTTTTTGAACGTCTATCGAACAGTGACGGCTCGTCTAATTCAACACTCAGAACGACGGCGTCCACAACCGTTCCCACCAGCCCAGCGGTACCGCTGGAATTCCGCCGGGTGGATTCGGCCCCGGAGCGAGGCGCTCCCAGCGTTCTTGGTGGCGTGACGCGGTCCTCCCGGGTCGGACCCTCCCGAACTACGGTTGCCACGACGTTGCCTCCGCGGCAACCCCCCACCCCCGCCTGACCCCGAGGGTCGCCGCTACTCGTCGGTGAAGGTGATGACGTCATACTGGATGCCCTGCCGCTGGAGCTGCTCCAGCTGTTCCGGGGTGGCCTCGGTGTAGACCGCCTGGGGCTGCGTGGCGGGGTCGGCTGTGGAGAGACGGGGGACAGCTTGGTTTAGTGGTGCCACCGCCGCGGGGTTCCCCCCGACCCTCGACCTGGAGATCGGCAGACGTATTAGAGGTTGGTTGCAGCCCTGAACGGGCAAACCTGACATCACCGGGCCCCTTCGATTCAGAGCCGTAGCGAACACGCGTGATACTCCGTTAATCGTCCTCCGGGTCGGGTCGTACCGGTAACAGCTGAGTGGACCTCCAGGTCTTCGGGGCTGACCGTCTGTTGTTCCGAGGTGATGGGAAGGAACTGGATCTGCCCATCATGACTCACAGCAATCTGGAGAGACACAAACATTACTACGGTATTACCCAACTTTTACTTTAACCGGGGCGATAGTGGTGATAGTAGTTTCTTTCGCGCTTGGTCGTGTGGGAAACCCGCCCCGGTCACCTGTTGTTCCTGCAGAAAGGTCCCGTCGTGTTCGTACTGGATGATCTGTCCGTCTGGCAGCTGGATTTGGTTTCCGTCGGCCAACACCATGTACTCCTGGGGTAACAGGTGCTGCACCCCCCCCTGGGAGATGATGTACTGCACCTGGGGAGGGGCATGGGATACAACATGTCTCATATCTCTCGACACGGTATCGACGCGGTAGCTACACTGTACCCAGCCGGGTCGTCTCCCGGGGGAAGGGGTTAGGGTTTAAGGGACACTAGCAGGCCGGCAGGGTGAAAGGAAGCAGCGGGTTCCCGTAAGGCACTGCGGTCATTTTGAGGTTGCGCACGCAAAAGGACGGATAACGTTGAGATCTTTGAGAGTTTAAAACGTGTAAAAGATGAAACACCACATAGCATGTTTTATCCTGTAAAACGACACCAGTGATTATGATCTGTGTTGAACTTGTAATCACAGTGATGTTGTACAATTCCATAGAATGTGTTGGCTGTTTTGGATTTCACTTAACCTTCCTTCACATCCTTCCAGATCAAGCGTGTCCAAGCTCTTCCTCAACTTCCCCCTTCTAGAGTAGAACCGTTTCCAGATACAGAAGAATAGCCAGTACAGAGATCCTGTTGGACCTCTGCGTCTTTACCACCAGTCTGTACCCTCAAATACTAAACTGAGTGATTGGTGCTTGCATCACACAGCCAATCATGTATCAGTCGAACTAAGTCTTCCTCCCAAAGGAGCCTGACTTTTGGAACCCCCTAAAGGTATCCTGGTAAGTGTATGTAAGTGTTTACGGAAGCAATGCAATGTTTAATTTGGACTGGGTTTCCCTCCAAACACGGTTATGACCCAAACACATTCACATTAAAAGATAGAGGATATCCAGAATCCCAAAGGCAACATTCCCTCTGCACTGGTTTGGTTTCCACTGGTTTGGGTTCCACTGGTTTGGTTTCCACTGGTTTGGTTTCCACTGGTTTGGTTTCCACTGGTTTGGGTTCCACTGGTTTGGTTTCCACTGGTTTGGTTTCCACTGGTTTGGTTTCCTCTGGTTTGGTTTCCACTGGTTTGGGTTCCTCGCCCCACTGATGTGAGTGTTTCTCACCTGGTTGTCTGCGGTCATGAGGTGCTGGACCGTCTGTCCGTCCACGGTGGTGATCTGCTGGATGTACGTGGCCTCCTCCTGGTCCTCCAGGCCCTGCTCCTGGGACACGATGATGTGGTCCTGGCCCAGAGCCTGCTGGAGACGCTCTGGACTGATGGCCTGACCTGCTTGCAGGGCGGCTACACACACACACACACACACACACGCAGAGAGAAAGGCAAACAGACCCAAAACAACGGTTTATGCCCAACATGTAATAACAGTGTCGGCATTTCCAACAGACCGGAGCATTGACTTGTATGTGTGGCCGAAACCAGCTCAAGACACGACTTATCCAGCCATCGAAACGTTCCGCGGGTTAAAGGTCTGTTTTTGGCCGTGTATCAATCAGCTTGAAAGCGGTGTGATGGATTGAAAGACCGATTGGGCTGCATGTGTGTGTGTGTGTGTGTGTGTGTGTGCTCCTTACACTGTAGGGTGGCCAGAGCCTCCTCGTCACTGTTGACTAGGAGGGTCTGCTGGGACGCTCCTCCCGACCGGGCCTTGCGTGTCGGAGGGTCTTGGCTGTGGAGTCGCTCCATGTGGAACTTCAGGTGACCGTTTCGGTTGAACCTGACGGACGGGAGGCGGAACAAGCCTTTAGCAGGACCTCCTTCCCCATCGTCCACCCCTTAGCGCCCCCCCCCTCCCAGGGACATCTGCCGGCTAGATCCGGGCTCTACCTCTGTCCGCAGATCTCGCAGGTGAAGGGCTTCTCGTTGGTGTGAGTCATCATGTGCCTCCTCAGGTCCTTCTTGTTCTTGGAGGCGAAGCTGCAGCTGGGGCACTTGTGGGGCCGCAGATACGCGTGCAGGCCCATGTGAGTCTGCCGGCCGGTGGGGGAACAAACACACGGCGGCGTCAGAAGCTCCAACGACCCCCACCCAACCCCCCGCTACGTTAAGACGCGCCCTCCCGAGGCGAGACACGCGACAGACAGATAACCGAACAGCACGGGATGTTAGGAAAACAGACGAAAATAAATGAAAAATCGAGCCAACGCAACACAGATTCTACGCTTTGAAAGGGAAAGAGCGCCCCTGCACCTTCACGTCCGGCCAGGAGGGGGCGGTGAAGTCACAGTCGGGACACTTGAAGGTGGAGGGGTCGACGTGCGCCCTCTTGTGGTTCTCCATGTCACTGCGGCCGTGGAAGGACTCCATGCAGATGCGGCAGGAGAAGCGCTTGGGGTTCAGCTGGCTCTGGCCCCGGCAGGCTCCCGGCGTGGCAGGAGAACCCGGGGGCTCGCTGGAGAGCTGGGGACAGAAAACCGTGAGGGACTAGGAGGATGACACAGAACTCTGCACCATCGAGACAACCACATGCGTGAAGCGGCAACGAAAACACAGCGAAATGGACCCCCTATCCCAGACTGAAATGGACCCCCTATCCCAGACTGAAATGGACCCCCTATCCCAGACTGAAATGGACCCCCTATCCCAGACTGAAATGGACCCCCTATCCCAGACTGAAATGGACCCCCATCCCAGAGTCCAGCGTCCATCAAGTTTACCTCCACCTGCTGCAGAACGCCGTCTCCCAGCCCGGACGTCAGGTAGTACTTCTCTCCGGTCTCTGCGGGGGTTTCGGCCCCCTCCTCCTCGTCCATGGACTGGGGGCTCACGTCGCCACTGCTGAAGACACAACCGACCGATCGCTGTGAGAAACGTGTGGGGGCCGCCTGGACGCGTGTGTGGTGAAAGCGGTTTGTCGTCAGGCAGTGCGTTGCCTCAGTCCCCCCAGGCGAACGCCACTCTGAGGCCAGGCCACTGGTCCTACCTGTATTCACGCCCGGTGCTGTGGATCTCCTCCGTGGCCTGTTCCACCACGCTGAAGCCCTCCGCCCCATCGTACGCCTGAATGGCGATCTGCGTGATCTCTCCGTTCTCATTGGCTGTCGCCTCATAGCCCTCCTGTACCTCCTGCACCTAACATGGCAATGTATGATAATGTAGCAACACTGTAACCGGTCTACAGGGTCAAATCAAATGATAATGTAGCAACACTATGCAGATCTACGTACCTCTTGGACTAGAGTCTCTCCATTCTCGGTCACGTGAAAGGTCACAACCTTTTGGGAACCCCCTGTCGCTGAGGTAACCCCGGTCCATGAGCCCGGTTCTAGACCCTTGGAGTCTGAGGACTTGAGGACCTGAACCTGTGCAGAGACAGAACGGATGCTGATCAAACATAAACAGATAAACACTGCAGTGTTCGTATCACCTCCTTAAGTAGAACATAACGTACTTTAAACTGTACATGTGAGGGTGAACATTTGTGTGGAAGGGCAACGGATCATCTGAAAGTGTCTGTTAAAACCAGACGCGAGAGCACAGTACAGACAAAACACCACACAAAACAAATCCCCAAATAACAGGGGTCTATAATTAATGGGTAGTCCATAAGGAACTCAGAAATGTCCACACCTGCGATATCCATGAACGAAAGGGTCCATTGACACCGAATCTGAGGAGTGTTTTCAGTACCTGTAATGAGTTTCCCACCAGCTCTCTGGCGTTGCTCATGTTCAGCAGAAGGTCCAAAGCGTTCTGGGCAGAAAGGTCTGTGGTCCCGGCTGTGGAACAAAGTGTTAAACGCATTTTATGCCTCACAAACAAACTGCAAACGTTCGCCGGGTTTGACGGGCATCTCGGGTCCATGCAAAAAATCAAAATACGTAGGGTCAGACACAAGGAGAGGGAGGAGACGAACCCTGTTCGTAGATAATGGTGGTGTTTCCCATTGCATCTTGGGAGACCGAAGCGTTCTGCATCGTCTGCATGGCTTGTAGAGTGGCGGGATCCACAGACACCTGACACACACATGGGGGAACAGTCACGGGTCTGCACGACCCTCAGCCACAGTCAGTCAGTCCCCTCCCAAACCCCTTATGGGCCACAGACTCGTACCTCAAAGCGTTTGGAACATCCGAGCCAAAAAAATGCTCAACAGAATATCTGAAGACAGTTTGAAGTCTGTTCCACACATTTCAGGTAGTGTTTGAATGTTTGCGTTTCAAAGTTTGTCATCTAGCGGAGGACTCTTATTCAGGGGGATTTACAGCATGTGAGGCCTTTCCTTGTGGTACCTGTAGTAGTATGGGCATGTCCGTATACATACCACGGTATTCTGCAGGCCCAGCATGCTGTATTGACCTGTAGTAGTATGGGCATGTCCGTATACATACCACGGTATTCTGCAGTCCCAGCATGCTGTATTGACCTGTAGTAGTATGGGCATGTCCGTATACATACCACGGTATTCTGCAGGCCCAGCATGCTGTATTGACCTGTAGTACTATGGGCATGTCCGTATACATACCACGGTATTCTGCAGGCCCAGCATGCTGTATTGACCTGTAGTAGTATGGGCATGTCCGTATACATACCACGGTATTCTGCAGGCCCTGCGTGTCTTCGTGCTGCTGTTTGAGCTCCTCGATCTGCTGCAGGGTGAAGAAGGGCCTCCTCCTCCGTCTGACCGGCTCCTCCGGGTGTGTGGCGCTCCACTCCTCGAATGCCTCCGGGTGGCGACACTGGATGTGGAGGCGCAGGTTCTTGCGGTGCTTCGTCATGAAGTGGCACATCTCACAGGAGAACGGCTTCTCGCCTGCGACAGATATATTGGGTCGGTCACGCGCCTCCAGGTTCATGGGTGTGCAGTACCAGTCGGATGTTGGGGCTCAAAAGTGTGTAGAAACGTTGGACCCCGTGTTTCCTTTCAAAATCCAATGTGTTGGGGCCAAGTGCTGCCCGAACACTGACACACTACAACTGTCCCAGAATGCACTTTCCTGGGGACCTGTGTATCCGCGCAACAGGGGTTCAGATATCAGCAGCCCTTCAGTTCCCAGATCAGATCCCACGTCGTAGGCCCGGCTAGGGTTGTGAACCAGCAACCTCTCGCGCTCTTCCCCTTTCTAGCCCACCCTAACCCAATCATCATGACCCACCTGTGTGTTTGATGGCCAGGTGAGAGACCAGGAAGTCCTCTTTGGAGGTGGAGTATTTACAGTAGTCACATTTGAAGGGCCGGTCGTTGGTGTGGGACAGCTGGTGATTGAGGAGCAGCTTCTTGTTGTCGCAGTCGTAGTCGCAGAACTCACACTTGAACCTGAGGGCAGACAGAAACGGCCGCTCGGTTAGAGTCTTCGGTCGCCCGGATCTCACGTGGCTCGTCATCCACCGCGTGTTCAGACCCTCAGTAAAAGAGGGAATAAAAGGCGGTGGAATATATAAAAACGGTTTCATATAGAGCCACGGTGCCCAGATGTATTCCCCCTCCCCCCTTGATGATTAGCTGACACGACTGATCAGGTGTGCTTGCTCTGGAACAGACCGGACAGCATAAACGTGGTTGAACCGCTCTGCTGTGGGCGGTCCCGTGACTCACCGGCTGTCGCCGACACTCTGGATGTGAGTCAGGAGGTGCATCTTGAACGTGTATCTCTTCTTGAACGACTTCCCGCACTGTGAAACCACAGGGAAGCATTCGTGAACATTCACAGGGGGGCGTCGATGAACACAAACTCACTACCACTGAAACAGA
This sequence comes from Novumbra hubbsi, assembly GCA_016801125.1. Classification (NCBI taxonomy): domain Eukaryota; kingdom Metazoa; phylum Chordata; class Actinopteri; order Esociformes; family Umbridae; genus Novumbra; species Novumbra hubbsi. The sequence continues at coordinate 244 of JACXGK010008918.1, read as the reverse complement.
TCTATGACCTTGTCACACATGTGAGGTTTTTCGGCGCTGTGCGTCTTCATGTGCTGCGTGAGCCTCTTCTGCATGGGGTAAACCCGCGGGCACACCGGGCACGGGAACGACAGCACCTTGGACACCTGCCGGGAGTCAGAGAGACCACACGCCTGCTATGGCATCAAAGGATGACGAGATGTGTGCCGGGAGTCAGAGAGACCACACGCCTGCTATGGCATCAAAGGATGACGAGATGTGTGCC
>JACXGK010008917.1:0-21223 GCA_016801125.1 Novumbra hubbsi | reverse complement strand
GGAGCCGGTTAGGGGGTACCGGGGGACATGGAGCCGGTGTGATGAGAAAGTGCAAGCCTGGGAAGGGTGTCAGTCAGATGGTCTGTTATTGGAATGTGTCAGTAAGGGGAGGTGGTCTGTAATTGGCGTGTGGCAGTGAGAGGAGGTGGTCTGTTATTGGCATGTGTCAGTGGCCCGCGGTTGGCCTGTCAGTGCTGGATGTCTGTCATACTCTCTTTGGAATATGTCAATGTGTGTGTCAGTGATTGTCACTCCTGCCACTGTACGTGACAGCTCTGGTTGTGTGTGTATCAGCTCTGGTTGTGTGTGAGTTATGAGTCTGTTCTGTGTTGCCGTATGAACGACGCGTAGCTCGTCCTCCTCCAGATCTTTCAGCAGCATCAGCACCGCCTCCAGAGTGTGGGACTGAAAACACAAATCCTCATCGTGTCACATGCCAGGATTTTACAGACACAACCGTACAGAACCCATATAATACATGTGTGTGTGTGTATTACCTTCTTAGCTGCAGGTCGAAGTGCAGTGGAGGCGAGAGGTGGGAACTTGTCTCTGGGAATAGGCTTCATCCCCAACTGCTCCCGGATCTTACTGGAGAGGAAAATATGTTTAGCTGTGTATATTAGATTGTTCCCCACAGGTTTGTTTTGGTGTGAGAACTGAGGTTAGGTTTAGGTTTAGGTTAGGTTTATGTGTGTTGATTAGGGCTAGGTAAAGTAAAGGCATGGACTGCAATACGTGTGTGTTGATGAGGGGTTAAGGCGTACTTCGTCTCCTCCATACTGTAGTTCAGGGGGTCAATCTCTGATTCTGCCTGACCATTGGAGAAGTTCAGATTGTCTGCCTGGTCATTGGTGGGCATCTGGTTCTTTGATGAGGCAGGGGGTGTGGTTATCTCTTCACCCTCCTCCAAAGCGAGAGCAAGCTCCTCCTCTGTCACCACTAAACAGACAGACGCACGCGATTAGAACCAAAACCCCACGCTACCACAGCCCAGGCCTGCATCTAGACTGAGGACCCCCTAGCCAACCCAGAAACAGACCCTGGTTGTCCAGTTTGTGAAGGCGGGGCAAGCATCGCAGCACGGTCCGGCGGTACTGGCCCGCCTCCGTTCCACAGCAGGGGTTCTCCGCCAGCCAGAGCACCCTGAGGCGTGTGAGGGGGCGGAGATGGGAGAGCTCCGAGAGAGACGGGATCAGGTTCCGTCTGAGGTACAGCTCATGGAGACGCACGCATCCCGACAGAGGGGAGAGCGTTGAGATCGAGTTCACGCTGGAGACCACAGGGAGAGAGGACTAGGTTAACACGGAGTGATAACATTCGTCCAATGTACAGGATACAGCATAATTACAACCCGGATCCATGAAATACTAAGCTGTGGGCACTACTCTCAAAGTGTGTGTGTGTGTACCAACCTGAGCGTGAGGACCTCTATGTGGGGTATCTGCGTAAAGATTGAGATCTAAAGAGAGTAGGAAACGTGGGAGAGGAGAGGAGAAAAACAGGGGAGAAAAATATACTTCAGAATAAAAGTGCTAAAAGTATCTGACGTTAACTTGGCTACACTACAATCAGTTAGAAGGCGAGAATATTATAGCTACAATCATACTCACGTCTTCCAAATTGCAGCCCCTGAAAGATAAGTAAAACACGTTGAATAAACCAGCACATGACTACTGTCGTATAACTAACAGTGGCATACTGGATCCATTTAGCCCCTTAATGTATCCAAAGCATCACAATGAAATCTACCAGCAGTTTAGTTTCCTGACGCTGTCCAGATCTATGGCCTTTGCTTTGGCAAGAACAAGCTTCCGGGTTAGCTTCATCTCGAAGAGGGGTAACGGAGTATTTCACTCTCTAAACATCCAAGTATCGGTGCAAACTACAGAATCCTATCTCCACTTCGCTTATTCATAGCTCCAGTTAGTCTAGACACTTGCAGCAAACAACAAATGTGTTTATGCACCACGAACGCGCATACGGGCGGGCTCTCGTGGCGTCTGTAGTTACCCGGCCGTTGTCATCCGGTTAACCCATTAGATGCACACGCGCACATACACACAACAAGAATATTGAAAAAGTGGGTCCGGAAAATAATTATGAATCGTGTTAAGCCATGGTGATATAAAATATTAACAATAAGGATATCAGTGAATATTTTTACTCCATAATAAACAGACCATATTTCTCTTGTCTCCATCGTGAACTTAATCGCATTGCATGTGAATATAATCTATTCCTATATACAAATATATATTTTGATGGTGTATAAACATATATAGCCTACTTTATGAAACTTTAATTGAGACTTTAGAACAAGTTGTTTTACTGCAGTTTCACTCTTTTTCTAAACTTAAACAAGTTAAATAACAAGTACACTCGAGAAACGTTGTCTCTATACATATGTGTGCATATGGATGTTAATATATATATATAAATATATCCTAAACGTTTATCAGTCTCGTATACAGACTGGGAGGATTTCTTCCCCACTGTTCTTTAACGTTGGTTACACCGCAATGTTCGAGGGGCTTCTAGAGTTCACAACCCGTTTCAAGTCCTCCCGCATCATTTCGATCGGATGTATATATATATTGGCTTTGACTGGTCAATTCTATACGCCTCCATTTCTTAATTTTGGGTCGTTCTGTTGTGGCGTTCATTGTGTTTTGGGGCATTGTCCTGTTCCATGGTTCGGTTCAGCTTCCGATTTGTTGACATGGGCTCACATTCTCCTCAAGAGTGTTAGTTTGGCCAGAATTTGTGGGACCATCTGTCCTGTGTAGATTGATATGGTGGTAAATGTAGGGGTGTACTAATCAATTCTACATCAGGGAATTACATTTGTTGATTTAATTATATATTCAATGTAATGTTTTTGATATTTATTCATTTGGGTTATTTTTTTACCCTAAATATCTAACTTTCTAAGGGGTGTGTTTACCAAAAAATGTAATCTAAGCAAATCCTTACACACGCACACTCACGCTGAGTTTATCGGAAAATCCAATTGAAGGTCAATGAGAGACCTGCTACTCCTTGTGCAGTTGAGTTTTTTTAGCACAGCTCAGGTACCTGTGTTCTGAGTTTGATTGCCAAAGGGGTTCATAGCGAGGAACTACGAAAACGCATGCATTGATTGTGGCTCAGTTAAAATATATACATGTAAAATCTAGAAATGTGAGAAACTTTTACAGACTATATTAATCGACCATGCAGTCTAAAATGTAAATCAACCGATTTTACATTTTTGCCAATCCCCTGTCAACTACCGCCGTCTCCAAAAGCCTTAACACCGCCAACATCCCAGCATGCAACACATTCCAGAGGGGTAAATTGCACATGCGCCCTGTCTTCTTCCTCTTTGGACCTACGTCTCCTCAGCTACAATGGTGAGCCGAAAATGCCCTTTTTGTAATCCTGGACAATCTAACTAATCCCGTACGAGAAATGTTCAAATTGTGTATCTGATGTCCTATTGAAATAGTGCTCCATCATATACACGAATTATTATAAATATTATTGTGAACTAAACACAATAGATCTTACATTTATTCCGCACATAGTTGTTAGTCCAAGCAATGGCCGCTACGATGTGCATGGTTCTTTGCACCATTTTAATTGCTTGTGTGGAATTACATGAATGTCATACTAATTGTTTTGGTATACGGAACAACAGTCCCAATTAAAGTAAACTATTTCGATGTCCGGTTTTGTCACTGAGCTACTGTCGCTAATGCGAGCTAATGTTGGAAGTCCCAGTAACTGCAAGTTTGTATCTTGATACTGTACGCAGTAACCAGTCGCTAATTGTCCGGTTTTCTGCGCTGTCAACGTCAAGAACCGCAAATTAAATATCATGATTTGGTTTTAACTAAAAATATGACTTCTCTACCTAAACCGGCGAACTTGTTGGCCATGTTTGGAAGTTCAACGTTACTTTGTCATTGCTTTAACTTAGTACAGTGTTATAAGACAGCCTAGGTTTAATAGCTATAAAAGATGTTTCCCGTAGATGTCTTTTTTCTATCAGCAAAACGAGTTGTACGACTGAGTTTTAAACGAGTCCCTCTTTCTTAGGCCAAGCGCACCAAGAAGGTGGGGATCGTGGGTAAATACGGCACGCGTTACGGCGCGTCGCTCAGGAAGATGGTGAAGAAGATTGAGATCAGCCAGCACGCTAAGTACACCTGCTCCTTCTGCGGCAAGGTAAGATGATGATAAAACCTTTTTGCGAACTAACTAGACATCCACTGCTACGCTAGTGTGCGATGCTACACACACAGCCTACATCTCATGTCCTGTTGGCAGAGCTGATGTTTTACTGACGCTTGTGTTTGTTGATGTACAGACTAAGATGAAGAGGAGGGCTGTTGGTATCTGGCACTGTGGCTCCTGCATGAAGACTGTTGCCGGGGGCGCCTGGACATACAAGTAAGTGGCCAAGTGAAGGCCTGGACATAGGGGGGTGTGTGTGCTTTGTCCTTCCATTCGCTGGTTGGCTGTGATCAAGCCTCTGCTTTAGATCAATTGGTCACAATTTATTCATGATGCGTTGCTGTTATAATCATCCAAAATGGCTACTGGTTTAGGGAACTAGGTGAAGTCCCTTCAGACACTGGTGACCTCTTAGAGGTCATGCCTGTCAAATGCCCAGGTGAGACCCTATCTTGCAGGGTGCTTTGGCCCTCTAGGCACTGGGCGTCCCAGCCTTGTTCTACTCCTTCCCTGGGTGGTTGGTTGCATGTCCTGTGAGGAAATCAAAGGCTTCGTTTGGTTCTCCTCATTGGTCTTCACTAATGTTAAAAGCAGTTGTTACAGCTGGCCAGGAACGGAAGCCTCTGCTACAGCTGGAAGCTAGGGGACAACATCTCCTTGTTGCCTTGTCTTTGAATATTAATTATGCAATGTCAGTGTCTTAATGAGTATACCCATGGACTGTGAATGATAGAGCAGTTTATATTATGGCAGTACATGCCCCTCTAATGTTCACCCTGAAATGACTGGTTAAGTGGCAGTGGGTTATCTTCTGCTGGATGTGTCTGGTCACTTTCTGGCTGAACCAACCAGAGTCTTTGACGTTTGAGTGAAGTATTACTAAGTAAATTTGACAGAGTTTCTCTTGCTCCGTAATGTTTCTGTGGCTTGGTTTCCCAACATGTTGAATCTAGTTGGAAGCCAAGTGCTTAATGCAAATCAGTGTCAGCTGCTATTGCTTGGATTCTGCTTTTCTCTGTACAATAGACAGAAGAAATTCCCTCCTAAACTGTTAACCCTTTCTGTTTCAGCACAACATCCGCAGTCACAGTGAAGTCTGCCATCAGGAGGTTGAAGGAGCTGAAGGACCAGTAGATCCTTACTGGACCAGACTGTCTCTCGTTTTGTACAGTTTTTCTCCGGACTGGACGCTGCGTCAGGTCAACCAATCCACCATAATAAAAAGCAGTCCAGAGCGGAACGTCTGAGTTTCTTTCTTTTGCTGTTATCCTGTGTTGGTATGTTGTGCATTCAGCCAACTGGATCTTGTCTTGGTGTTTCTGGATTCTAAACAGGTTGTTGTCTAATGGGATGAGCAAATCAAGTGAGGCATTCAGCCAAGAAAGTTTTACCCCAGAGCAAGGCATTTAACCCTAAAGGCTCTCTGAGTTGACGCTTCTGCTAAAACGTTTTATGTTATGACCTAATAACTATGTAACATAGTGTTACTTAAGGTCTCTACTTGGGTCGGCAAACACTTAGCAATAGAACATGTTTAATTTTGTTCTTCCGTTACCATCTTTTGAATAATCAAGATATAACTAGAGGGTCCTAAAAGTGTTAAATATTTTAAGAATTTGGTTCATGATGATTATGGCAGGAAAGTGATAAACATGAAACAAACAGCCAAGGAGTGATCGAAAGGTCACAAACACAACAGGTAAATTATAGAGAAGTGCCACGCCAAGATGAACTGATCTTTCATGTAAATCAGTAATTGCATACGATCTCTGATGAAAAATAATTTCGGAGTGTTTAATTTATGCAGGAGCGAGGCTCAACTTGTCAAAAAGACATGCAGACGGAGGGAAAGATCTAGGCCACAAACTATTAACATTCACAAAGTAATTTCAACAAATCAACAGGCAAGATGGCGAAAAGCAGTGATTCAAGGCGGATTATAAGCGCAGACACGAAAAGCAGCTGAAAAGTCTCACAATGCTAAAAATCACACGGTATAATTTCCCAATGATGGGACAATTGCATGTTCAGAAATCGCTACTTGAGGTCAAAATGATTGGAATATTCACACGGAACGCTTGGGTCATCAAAACATACTGGATATTAAATAGATATGTTGGGTAATACAATAACATTCACACTTAAGTCTAATGTGTGGCTGAAAAAAGTACTTTGGTCACGATTGTACAAATAAATTACTATGCGTTCAAAACATTTTGTCGTTTTTTGTTTACCTTTCAGGTGAATGTACAGAGTGCCTTCAGAATACTATTGGGAAGATAATACTATGCAGTTAACAGTGACTATACATTCAGAGAGATGTGGTGGGTGTATACGGCTTGTTACGGAACAACACAATGGCTGTTAAAACGCGTTGATCCCTGGAGAGGGCGTCAGAACGCGCTCCAAAGGGCGGCCGCTCACGTGACTTGCAGTACTTTGGTAGCGAGTCTGGAAGAAACATGTCGGCTTCCAGTGTGTTCAGAGCTGGGTTATTTGACCACAAAGTTGCCGTTGTAACGGGAGGAGCCACGGGCATCGGCAAAGCCATTTCATCCGAGCTTCTGCAACTAGGTACATTAAGTGTGTGTGTTCAGACGGTTCAGCTACCATGTTTAGACATTGCAGAAGATTGAAGATCACATAATTGAAAATGAACTTTACCCTAGATACTCTGTATTTCGGGTTATTTGGGCTTTGGGTCAGTGCGATATTGACAATGGCAGGTAAACACCTGCTTGCGTGTGGAAATCACATGGGTTTAATCCCCATACACGTAAGGGTACTCAATCTTATAAAGTGATAATATCACCCAACAATATATCTAGTCATGTGTAAAAGCGTCCAACCCTGGAAAGTTGTGTATAGTTTTACGTATCTGAAAATTATATAATGTTAATTGAAACACTTTTGACAGATATATTAAACCTAATTTACAAGATGAGAAGATTATGCCTTGCAATTATTTAGTAACCCAAAAATCGGTGAAAATGCAATTCCAAAGCGCTGGAAAACGACACTAATTTCTTAAATATTTCTTCAATATTGGTTTGTCTTGTTTGGATGAAACAACATTTACATTATCAGGGGAGATTTTCCCCCACTCTTCTTTACTAGACTGATCCCACTGTCACGTTTGAGGGGTTTCCAAACTTTAACCCACTCTTCAAGTCCCCAAAGCATATCGATAGGATGGAGATCTGGTCTTTTTAGAGACTTCTATGAGCTTCTTTTGGTCCACCCTTGGGCTTAATTAGGCGGGACTACCAGTCTTACGTAAATTGTCTGTGGTCTGGACACAAAAGAAAATGACAATTTAATTTGTCTGTGTGAAGGCTGCAATGTGGTCATCGCTAGTAGGAAGGTGGAACGGTTGGATGGTGCAGCCAAGGAATTGCGGAAGAGGATCCCTCAGTCCAGTCCTGCCAGGGTCACTCCCATACCCTGTAACATCCGCAACGAGGAGGAGGTAGGACACACACTATCCCACACGTTTATGACACTCACTACATCTTTCAATAAGGTACCCGTGTGTGTGTAGGTGAAGTCTCTGGTGCGGTCAGTGCTGGAACAGTACGGTCGCATCGACTACCTGGTGAATAACGGAGGAGGCCAATTCAGCAGTCCAGCAGAACACATGTCTTCTAAAGGATGGAAGGCTGTCATCGACACCAACCTCACCGGAACCTTCCACTGCTGCAAGGAGGGTACGCTTGTGTGCCCGTTTGTGTGCCCTGTCTGGGTAGGTGTGTTTGTGTAACATTTGTGTGTGTGTGTGATTCTGCAGTGTACACTGGGTGGATGAAGGAGAATGGAGGAGTGATTGTCAACATCATCGCTGACATTTGGAAGGGGTTCCCTGGCATGGCGTGAGTCTCAAACTCTCACATACACACGTGTTTCTTTTTCACACACATACACACTCTCTTTCTTCAAACACACCGTCCTCGTCTTTACCTTCATGTGTCCTGTGTTCAGTCACACCGGGGCGGCACGGGCGGCTGTGGACAACCTCACTAAGTCCTTGGCCATCGAGTGGGCGTCGTCCGGGGTCCGAGTCAATGCCATCGCACCGGTATGTCACTATGTCTTTACAGTCTGGTTTCCTCATCCAATGGGTACTGAGGTGAGGAAGTCATTCAGTGTCATGTCTTACAGGGAACCATCTTCTCCAAGACAGCCATGGAGAACTACAAGGACTTTGGACCAACAATGTTTCAGATGTCGATTCCTTTCAGCCCGGCTAAAAGACTTGGGGTCCCAGAGGAGGTATGTGTACACACTCACGCGTTGTTATTACAATACTTTAGGAGCAATTTTTGATTTTGGTTAAATAAATATATTCCCTAACCCTGAAAACCCTAAACCAAACCCTTAAACTATATCCTAACATTTAGCCAAAAATGACCAAATTGTCAGATTTTGTCATGCTTTTGTAGTCTTTAATAGATCCTTTCTCCCACACAAACGCAGACACACCACAAACCAGAAGGATTGTAATGTCCTTCAGCCAACTTGAGATGGACTCTCTCTCTTTCTCTGTTGTGTGTATTTGTGTGTTTAGATCTCCCCAGCAGTGTGTTTTCTACTGTCTCCTGCTGCTTCGTTTATCTCAGGAGCCACTCTAAGGGTGGATGCCGGGCAGAGTCTCTACCACACGATGTGGCAAATACCAGGTAGACACCCACACATACATACACAGTATGTCACTGTTTCAATAATTCACATACATTTTATACTACATTGTGTGTGTGTGTAGATCACAGTGCATGGCCTGAGGCTCCTGAAGGAGAGAACCTGAATGCGCTGAAAGAGCTGCTGAAGTCCAAGTACAAGCTCTAGCTATCACTACGGAACCAATGTTGTCGTTATGGACACGATTCATTGCTGTGGTGACCTACCCGTGGCAACTGATGGATGGGTGTATGTTTGTAGGCGGGAGATTTGGTTAGGACTCAGTGCATTTACTTGGGGTGTGTTCATTCTGTTATTTAGTTCATTCTGTCATTTAGTTATTAGTAAAACAGGCTGAACTCACCCGGTGTGGTTTGCCCCTATGTTTCTTTTTGAGGCTTCCTCTAGACTGGGCTTCTGTCGGTCTGGTCTCTACAGTTTATTCCCGCATATTTCCTGTACATCCCTGTAGAAGACTGACATTATCAACATGTCCGTTTAGCTGGAGTGGGGGAGGATCGTGTCATTTAGCTAAAGCACCGAGCATTTGGAAAACATTGTGTGTCCCTCTAGTATTGTTCTGCCTGACCCATGCTCTCCCTAGTGTGTGGTTTCCTTCAGACTGCAGGTTCAGGTGTAGCGTACAACATGCAGTGGAAATGTGGTGTGCTCCTCCAAGTGCCTACAAAACCAAATGCATAATCACAAAATTGTTATCTGTGTTAAATTGTTTTTTAAATCAATCAATAAAATGTATTTATGAAGCCGTTTTTACATCCGCAGTTCTCACAAGTCCTTTTGGGAAATTTTGGGAATCCTGTTGATGTACAGTGGCTAAAAAAACTCCCTAAAAGGGGCTGAACTGTAGGAAAAAACCTAGAGAGGAACCAGGCTTATTATATGTTCTGGTGATTTATGAGATGGTATCTACATGCTTTACTACGTAATTGTAGTAAATGTGAAATGTGATCCAAAATGTTTTTTGTAACTTTGTCATAAAGAAACACTTCTGTTATAAACAAATTCGAACCTTGGCATTTTTATTTATTGTGAATTTAGTGAGGCTCTTCCCGTCAATTGATGTAGAAAGAGTCAGACTATAGATCTTCAGATTAATTAATACATTGGAAGCAGAGTTAGCAGATAGCAGAGTTTTACATGTTTAAAACACTGCTATTCATCCAAATTGAGCTCAGGTGTGTCATTTTATCATGTTTGTTGTTTATATGACTTGATCAGAGTCCACCTGTGGTTAATGTAATTGTGTGCAGAAATATATCTGAGGAAGGTTACCAAGATTCCATAAATCTGGCCAAACTAAGTAACTGGGCCAGACGGGTACTGGTAAAGGAGGTGACAAAAACGCTAGGGCTACTCTAACAGCTTCGAAGTTTTCTGCAGAGGTAGGGGTACCTGTTAGGACAGCCATCTCTGCAGGCTTCCATCAGTTGTTAGAAAAGTTTAACTTTAAAACCCGTGACTGAAATTAATAGGATACATTTTATATGGTATGTACCACAATTGATTAGGGCTCCCAGTTGTGTTTTCGCTGTGACAGAATATTCGTTTCTTACGTTCACAATCGTTATATCACAACGTTATATTCAATTACATTAGTGGGGGAAGAGAAATATAACTAGAACGATGCGCTCTCGACCTTCCTGAAAAATAGAGTTGCGAGCATAGAAAATATGTCCAGCTATTACTTCAAACTATCTATAATCTTAAAGTACATTTGAGATATTCAGCTTTTCCCCCATATAACGCATAAATACGGCAATGTGTGCGCTATGACAAAACCGAAGGTGAGTTAATTTTGTTCCTTCTGTTCTACCGTAGCAGCAGTGCCGTAAATCAGAAACAGTTGTCGTGGTTCCTCATCCACAATAGAGGTCACAAACAAACAGACAGGTAACTACATTGATTGTATAGTATGTATGGAAACCAAAATACAATAACTCTAATTGCTATTCAGGACTACGATTAAATCACTGATTAATGACCGCAATTGCAGTTTCCAGAGGTCCACTGTAACGTAGTTGCTAGGTAGCGGCTAAGAATCTAAACTCACCTAGCTAAAACATGACAATATCCGTAAATTATTTAATATTGGAAGGATAGTAAAAATATGTTTAGATGTAAAACGACTACTGTTAACGTGTGTTAGCTTTGAGGTGTATGTTCGATGTTACACAGGGTGTTAATATTTTTGTGAACTAGCTGCTATCTAGCTAGCGTTAACTACCTATAAACATATCAAGGTATATTTCGAACAAGCTACCTTTCCTTAAGCTCTACAACTCGTTTGTTTGTGTGTGTGTTAGGATGGGAGGCGACCACGGCCACAAAGTTCACATGCCAGACTACAAGCAGTGGAAAGTGGCAGGAACGCCTCTGGAGTTCACCCAGGAGAGACTGGCAGCTAGGGGACTGAAGGACCCGTGGGCCCGGTGAGTGAAGAGCAGTGTGTACGGTGTGTGTGTGTGAGAGATGTACCATGTGAACTGTAGATAAACACATGCACACAAACACAATAGATACACCTTGTTTTTAGTTGTGTAGTTCAGTTTGTGGGCTTGTTCTGTGATGGGTATACTACATTGCAAATTAGCTGTTAGCATGGTAATTCTTGTCAACCTGATGGAGACTATCAGTGTGTCTCTCGTTATAGCCAGGTGCCTAATGGCATAGTATCCACAGGAACTAGTGTGCTTGGTCAGTTTAAGTGGAATCTAAGGTGCCCTCAGGTCACTTGATCATCCAGCTGAGATATGCACCTTTATACACATTATTGCTTGATTAGACAAACTATGAGTGACATCTGGTTCTAGCCAAACAGAACCGTACATTCCTCCCACTAGTCGATCTGCTGCACACCTGACTATTATTGTACTTCAAAACTGTTTTTGGAGGAATCTGTCCATGTCAAAGAGGGTGGTCCCGTAACCAACGTTTTTATTGACTACCAGCTGTTTTCGCAGACACAGATTAAGCCTTGTCTACTCTATTGAGATTGTTGTTTCAGACTTAGCCTAGGTTTAGTCTGCGTCTGTAAAACCATCCCTAAGAGTTTTTAATGAAATCAGACTCCCTTATTGTTCAACACCGATGTGTTAGAACAATTTATTTTATTAAATTTCATCACTTACTACAGATACATGAAAGTTAACAACAAAATAAAACATTTGTATATTATTTTAGTGGGATTGAATTAAAATGTGGTACTGACTTAGAATTTCAAGTCACAGTAATCAATGAATGTTTCCCTCCCCCCTCTCTCACCCACAGTAATTAATGTTACCCTTCCCCCTCTCTCACCCACAGTAATGAAGCGTGGAGGTTCATGGGAGGTTTCAGTCGTCCCATAACCCTGGGAAATGTGTTGCTGAGGGGATTTAAATGGGGCTTTGCTGCCTTTGCTGTGGCTCTTGCTGTAGAATACACTCTCTTCCCGCCAAAGAAGTCTGACCACTGACACCCTGACCCAGATCAGGCCAGAGCTGTAATGTATTTTCTGTATAATAAATGTTGAGTGATTTGATCTGCTGACTGGCTGGTTTGTATTAATTGGGTTAGGATGAGACCTCCGGCACATTCACAACTTTGCATTTCACCATTTTACCTGGGGCTTCAGTCATTAATGCAAGGGCTCCACCCCTTGTCTTTCTGTTTGGTTACTGTTGCCAAACTCTTCTGAATGAGATGTGAATAGTGACAGTTTCTGTGTCTTCCCAAAATGTTCATTACGGAACACTGACATGCATTTCTTTGGAAACATTTTATGTTGTTGATATTTTCTCTGTGCTCCTGGTCAGTCTTGCTTTCTCTTCCTGGTTAACCTTCGAATACACAACGACAAACACTTCACCACCGCCGTGACAACAGCTATCACCACGACGACCAGTAGGCCCAGCACATCCAGGCTGTGGTACTGGAACCAGCTGAGGTTCTGGGCTGCCACTCTCAGATGGCCCGCCCCTTTATTGCGCATCACAAACTCCGTCCAGTAAACCGAGAGCTCCAGGGGGTCGATGGGGCGGTCCTTGTGGATCGCAGAGAGCTTCAGTAGGCTGGACTTATACCTGCACACACCAAGACACACTGGACAATCACTACTGGAATGAATGAACAATACAGGGAATGAAGACAAGCACAGCTGAATACAGGTGGGAAAGACGAGCACAGCTGAATACAGGTGGGAAAGACGAGCACAGCTGAATACAGGTGGGAAAGACGAGCACAGCTGAATACAGGTGGGAAAGACGAGCACAGCTGAATACAGGTGGGAAAGACGAGCACAGGTGGGAAAGAAGAGCACAGCTGAATACAGGTGGGAAAGACGAGCACAGCTGAATACAGGTGGGAAAGACGAGCACAGCTGAATACAGGTGGGAAAGACGAGCACAGCTGAATACAGGTGGGAAAGACGAGCACAGCTGAATACAGGTGGGAAAGACGAGCACAGCTGAATACAGGTGGGAAAGACGAGCACAGCTGAATACAGGTGGGAAAGACGAGCACAGCTGAATACAGAAAGAGACACCTGCGGAAGTCTCACCTGGTGTTGTTTACGACCTCATCCAGAGCCTTTACAAGTGTTTCGGTGGTGACGTGGTTGATGTGCAGGACCACACCAGCTCCCTTACCGGCCAATCGGTGGGCATTATCAGACTGGTCGCCAAACAGCGGGAGCATCACCATGGGAACGGCGTGACACACCCCCTCGTACAGCCCATGGGTCCCAGCATGGGTCAGGAAGGCCCGGGCGCCACTGTGAGCTGACAGACAGGTAGACAGACAGGTACCCAAAGGCTTGGTCATCATGGTTCATTTGGCCCTTTATTTCAGGAATAACCTATGATAAACTCAACATCTCACTCATTCACAATTCAGCAATTTCTTTAAATTCTGGAGGGGGATTTTGATATCTGTAATTCACATACAGTACCTGTCAATCACAGATGTATCAGTGACGTACCCAGTAGATCATTCTGAACACTGTGACAAACCCAGTAGATCATTCTGAACGCTTTGACAGACGCAGTAGATCATTCTGAACACTGTGACAAACCCAGTAGATCATTCTGAACACTGTGACAAACCCAGTAGATCATTCTGAACACTGTGACATACCCAGTAGATCATTCTGAACACTGTGACAAACCCAGTAGATCATTCTGAACACTGTGACATACCCAGTAGATCATTCTGAACACTGACATACCCAGTAGATCATTCAGAACACTGTGACATACCCAGTAGATCATTCTGAACACTGACATACCCAGTAGATCATTCAGAACACTGTGACATACCCAGTAGATCATTCTGAACACTGACATACCCAGTAGATCATTCAGAACACTGTGACATACCCAGTAGATCATTCAGAACACTGTGACATACCCAGTAGATCATTCTGAACACTGACATACCCAGTAGATCATTCTGAACACTGACATACCCAGTAGATCATTCTGAACACTGTGACATACCCAGTAGATCATTCTGAACACTGACATACCCAGTAGATCATTCAGAACACTGTGACATACCCAGTAGATCATTCTGTGGCAGCCACTTCATCAGTTTCACGTTGTCAGGAATGTGTCCAGGAACTGACCCAGTGTACCGCCACAGCACCTTCACACACACACACACAGGTTAATATTCATGGTATCTGGTTGGTGGGTCGGTTTAACCCTGACTGTTTACCTTCTGGGGTATGAGAGCGAAGGCCTGCAGGAAGATGAGAGTGATATCATCTGGTAGAGACGACACGGTGGTTCCCAGAGAGAATACTATGAAGCCGTTGCCCCCGGATACCCACTGGTCCAGCTCCTACACACAAGTTACACATACTAATGTTAATACAGCAGTAGCATTGGTAGTGGACTTTTAGTCCAGTATTGTGTTCAATATGGGCCTAGTACAACCCGCAGTGAGATGTATCTCAGTCCATCTTTACTGAAATAAAAACAGGTTTCTCTCGTCAGATCTACAGACCGTCCTGGTTCTGTTTCCTGCGTCGGTGGTCTCCCTTTCTGAATTAGCGTACACCTAGATTTCCTACCCGCACTGTTTCAGTTGATGCCACTGGTTTGTAGATAAGTGGACAACACTATCAGAATGATATAAATTAAACCAATGGACAGGACAGGATGTGCCCTCAGCATCCTCAGAGGATGTAGGCGTTTCCATACACACATACAGACCTGGGGAAGGGGGTTCCTGACGTGGCAGTTGATTCCTCCCACCAGCACCATATTAGGCATTAAGGGGCGGGGAAACTCCATTGTGAAGTCATACCTTAGATCCACAGAAAAACATTAAGAACAGCATGTCCTGGTAGAGTGCATGTGGTTATGTGTGGTTATGTCTTCTGTGTCTGTGCGTTTAAACACACGGTAGAAATGTACCTTAGTAACCAGATGGCGGAGTCCGCCAGCACCTCGGCAACGCTCACTTCCTCTCCAAGGAATCGATAAGCCAGCTGGTCGAAGTGCCAGAACATCAGCCGGCAAATCAACGGCTCCACCATACTCACCTAGGGGATCGGATTTAGTAGGACCGTGTGTGTGGGAGTGCATCTGTGTGTGAGTGTGTGAGCGTGTGTGTGCTTTCCTCACCAGTACATTGACGACCCGCTGTGAGAAGCTCATGGTGTCTGTGTGGTGAGTGAAGAAGCGCGGCACGTAGGACGGTGGCGAGGGACACGCGGCGGAGACCAGGTCCTGGCCGCAGGGGAGTCCTCGGAGCAGACACACGGACGGGACTCCCAGGCGCCTGGCGATCAGGCTGCCCGTGGGCACCAGGGGGTCCGTCAGCACCGCGTCGAAGCCCTGACAGGGAGGAACCTCCAGGTGATTGTCAGAACGTTGTGAGGCCGCGGCCCTTCTACGATAGGGAGCCCCTCATTTCAGAAACCAACTTGTCTGAGGTAAAAATTTTGGCACCCATGCATAATAACAATGAATTTTTCCTAATTTTTCAAGGAACTCGTTGTGTTGGATACACTTCTTTTATTGTGAGATCAAGCCGATTAACAACAAGACAGTTTCTTCACAGTTCCTAACATATTCATGTCGGATGCCAATAATTCTGAAGGGTCCTGCAATTCATGTGGACATTTTGCAGAGAGAAACCTTTTGCAACCTCTCTGGTCCCCACATGTGCACAGGGAAACCAGAGTCACACACACAGAGCTGTAGACTGACCTGCTGTTCCAGGGATTTGATGAGTGTTGAGTTGAACAGCAGGCTTTCAGCTGTGGTATGAATGAAAGACGTGATGGTCCGAATATTAGCAAAGTGGTGGCTCATCCGCTCCAACAAGGGCAATGTGTTGGCACGGATGTTTTCTTTAGAATTGTTCATCAGCATGTCCACCATTTCCTGTTCATAGGGGACAGGATATGACACGGTCCTGCAGTGCCTGCTGGGGCCCAGGCGAATGCTCACCTCCGGGATCACTACGGTAACCTGATGTCCACGACGACCCATCTCCTCTGCAATGGCCTTGATCCCAACCCAGTGACTGCCATCCATTGGGATCACCAGCAGTCGTCCAGAGAAACCCCCAGAACCAGTTAAAGTAGTATCACCAGATTCTCCAGTTAAAGTAGTATCACCAGATTCTCCGGTTAAAGTAGTATCACCAGATTCTCCAGTTAAAGTAGTATCACCTTTATCTCCAGTTAAAGTAGTATCACCAGAATCTCCAGTTAAAGTAGTATCACCTGAATCTCCAGTTAAAGTAGTATCACCAGAATTTCCAGTAAAAATAATGTCCTCAATTACATGTTTGGTTTTCCCGTCAGTCTCAGTGATACGGCTGCTCAGTCCAAACCCTTTTCCACTACCAGAACCAGCATCTTGGGCCACTCTCTGCCCCGGGGCTCCAGTCAATAACAACAGACACACACTGACCACTGCTCTTACTTCCATCTCTAATCTCTTGCCCTCTCAGCCTTTGATAAGTCACTCCAAGTTACACGCAAGTGAAGCTGCTTTGACTCTCCGGCCAGTTGGTCAATCTCTCATTCTCTCAGTCTCTCATTTAGACTGAATTCCCACGAGTAGAAATCTGTGTGTCACGAAGAAACGTTACTGGCTCAAACCTGTACTGTGGTTGATAAGGTAGAGGGGCGGAGTCTGCTTCTGAAACCCAATGAACCTTTGACCAGGGTCATTGCTTGTCCCTATGTTAGGGCTTGTTTACATTACGAGAAAGAATAACAAGCTAGACTTCGTTCACAAAGCCACTTTCACAGCGTTTGAGTTTACACCACAGTCATGTTGAAACTCAGACTTAATCCCGTTTCTCAACAATTGGTTGTGTTACTTCCAGACCTCTCTGCCAGCCTAAGCAGAATAATGTGTCTTCACCGTTGCTCTCAGCAGAATGAGGTGTCATCACTGTTTACCTCAGCAGAATTACATGTCCTCACTATTTACCTCAGCAGATTGAAATGTCATCACTGTTGACCAAAGCAAAATAATATGTCCTCACTGTTTACCTCAGCAGAATGATGTGTCATCACAGTTTACCTCAGCCGAATAATATGTCATTACCGTTTTGTTTTGAAGTTTGCCGTCACCTGATTCGCCGATGCCTTGCTTGTCAGTCCAGATACCCGGCCAACCCTGGAGCAGATACAGCAGCACCCCTGGATGCAGTAGAATACATTACTCATAAAAAATAAAGTGTACATATTAAAGTTGTTTAAAAAAATGGCCAATATCTGCATTGCTTTCTGTGTCACTCCATGTCATGTTCAGATTGCAGTATTTAAATCTACCTTTGTCATGTAATGTTTAGACAGGGATATTGCGATTATATTGCTATCTGTGTCATTTCCAGACAGGGGTATTAAAATCATACTATCACTGTAGGTGATTTCTTTACAGTGCAACCTGAATAACCTGGGAAGTGTGAGCCTTTTGATTTAACCTTGCAATATGCTTCCTCGACCTTCATCAACAAATCTTTGTCTCATTGTGACAGACACCAATATCAGACTCCAAATACTAACGCAAAACCTTGAATCAAGACTAGATATTTGCTGAGCTCCAGCCTTTAAATTATTTTTCTAGTTAAGTAAGGCGTTGTCATTTCTATATTGTGAAACTAAATATGCACAGAAATACCTTGCAACAAAAGTTTTAAAACTATGTTTTTTAGAGTCGTGGCCAAGAAATTGTATTCACTTTCCCGATCACATCGGAGGGCGTCGTGACTCGGGTTGGGCTCTGCATTGGCGTTGTCCTGACTAGCAGCAGCACGCGCGAGAGAGGTACGTTTCTGTATCTGGTACCTCCGGTCTCACCGACCGCTACCGGGATTCACTAGTTATATCACCCCGGTAGCTAAAGGTTGCAGTCAGGAACTATGATCCTTTCAAAACGGTTGGAATATGCACGTTTTGAGACTAAGTAAGTTTCCAGCTACAGTATCGAAGCTGTACTAGCTGGCTAACTAGCTAACCTAAAACAAGTTAGCTAGCTATCTTGAAAGGATAGTTCTTGTGTCGGCCCCAGCTACAGTACTGTACGATTTAACCTAGAAAGCTACACTGCTATAGCTATGTTTGTGTTTCGTACAACAGGTGAACGTACAGTTAGCGGAGCTAGCTAACGGCTGGTCCTTTTACTTTACAGGTCTCAGTATTCGACATACCAAGGAAGTGAAGATGGTACATGCGGTTACATCAGGGTAGGCTGCTACTGTAACGGGGTTACATAGCACTTCATTAACGTTAACTACTAATGCTGTAACTAGAGTATCGCTGTGCCCATTTTTGAGTAGCATTGGTAGTAACGTAGCTAACTTTTGTTATAGAGGCAAAAAATAAGGTTCACTAGCTAATGTAAAGAGACAGAGTATCACGCACCCCAGAAGCGTTGAAGTTGGAGAATGTTGTTTCTTTTAACCACCTGAAACAGTCTACAACCATAGTTATTGTTTCATTCTACGTTCAGTGTATTTTTGTGCACCTGTCATTTAAGCATACTTCAAATGAAATGTTTTGTTTTTCTAGAGAGTGATTGTTTAACAAATGTTACTCGGTGCCATCAGTTATGTTCAAATGCCTCCAATTGATTGTACCGAATAACACAAGTATAATGCTATTACAGGCTGCTTAAGATATGTGTAACAATGGTTAGGTTTACCAACTAATGCTGTCCCTGTCTTGGTGAATGGGTAGGATGTGTGTGTGTATGTAATGCTGTCCCTGTCTTGGTGAATGGGTAGGATGTGTGTGTATATAATGCTGTCCCTGTCTTGGTGAATGGGTAGGATGTGTGTGTATATAATGCTGTCCCTGTCTTGCAGGTTAACCTGCAGTATTGTGTGAGGTGGGGAAGCTCCATGCGTCCATCCAGACTGTGCCGCTCATCCTCCAACAAGGCCTCTAATGCCGGGACCCCTAGTGATCCTTCTGCCCAGCGGGTGGTGGGGAGAAGCAGGCGGCCAGCTCAGGGTGTGGGGGCAGAAATGGATGACTCGCTTTTTATTATCTCAGACAAGGGTACTAATGACCTGATTGACCTAATTGATGATTACAGTGGAAATGGCAGTGTCTCAGAATGCTGGTCGCCACTAGTAGACCTGTCAGTCAGCCAGGGGGAGGCTGTGATGGGAGGGAAAGTGAAAGTGCATGCTGAAATGGGCAGAGACTCTGACGCTGAATCCTGCAGCTCATTGGACAGCATTGCATCTGGCCCCTCCTTCATGGTTCAGACTCCTCACTTGACTCCTCCTACTGGTCTGTGTTTGACCTGTCAGAGACTTTACAGAGATGCTTCAACAAGAGACGATCCATTGGACACACTCCCAGACAACGGTAAACACACAACACATAATTACCATCATATTTTCATTAATTGATAGTTTTCTGAAGGGTTTATTTGATTTTCTCTGCAATCACAAAAGTCACCTCAGGAGTTTTCAGTGTACTGAAAGCAACCAGCAAGTTGGTTGAAGTGAGTCATTGGTTTGGGATAACGTGTTTTCTTTTATCTCTGATTGGCCTATTAGATCCCACTTCCTTGTCATGTGACCAGTGGGTGCTCAAGAAAAGGAGGCCTAACAGATTAAAGTGGAACGTTAAAGGGTAAGGGTAAAGTGGAATGTTAAAGGGTAAGGGTAAAGTGGAATGTTAAAGGGTAAGGGTAAAGTGGAACGTTAAAGGGTAGGGGGAAAGCACGTGTGCAGCTGCGTAGGCTGGGTCGACCCTGATTCCCTGCCCAGTTTGAGAACCACAGTCCAGACTGCAGTGTGACCACAGAATGACCATCTATTGACCACAGTCCAGACTGCAGTGTGACCACAGAATGACCATCTATTGACCACAGTCCGGACTGCAGTGTGATCACAGAATGACCATCTATTTACCACAGTCCAGACTGCAGTGTGTTCACAAAATTACCATCTATTGACCACAGTCCAGACTGCAGTGTGATCACAGAATGACCATCTATTGACCCCAGTCCAGACTGCAGTGTGACCCAGAATGATCGTCTATTGACCACAGTCCAGACTGCAGTGTGACCACAGAATGACCATTTATTGACCACAGTCCAGACTTCAGTGTGACCACAGAATGACCATTTATTGACCACAGTCCAGACTGCAGTGTGACCACAGAATGACCATCTATTGACCACAGTCCGGACTGCAGTGTGATCACAGAATGACCATCTATTGACCACAGTCCAGACTGCAGTGTGGAAACTGTTGTTCTTGTTGTGGTCAGCCGGCTGTGGGTCCATCTGAGACGGATCAGGAAGCGGGAGCAGACTGGAGGAGAAAGAGACCAGCTGGGCTGCTCCAGACCCCACCTCTTCCTACAGAGGTAACACTTCCACACCCCCAGTGCCCTTCAGAATGAGTGGCACCCTGGGTGAACCTTAGATGTGGACAACAAGCTTCCATCTACTGGCGTTACTCTGCAACTTTGCTATTTAGGCTATAGGCTTTCAAGACAATCATACTAAGAGGTTTCAGGACCGTAGACAATCATTCTATGAGGTTTGAGGACCGTAGACAATCATTCTATGAGGTTTCAGGACCGTAGACAATCATACTATGAGGTTTGAAGACCGTAGACAATTATACTATGTTGTTTCAGGACCATATACAACCATACTATGAGGTTTCAGGACCGTATACAACCATACTATGAGGTTTCAGGACCGTAGACAATTATACTATGAGGTTTCAGGACCATATACAATCATACTATGAGGTTTGAGGACCGTAGACAATCATACTATGAGGTTTCAGGACCGTAGACAATCATTCTATGAGGTTTCAGGACCGTAGACAA
>JACXGK010008916.1:0-21143 GCA_016801125.1 Novumbra hubbsi | reverse complement strand
TTAGGGTTAGTATCATCAAAGGGTTAGTATCATCAAAGGGTTAGTATCATCAAAGGGTTAGTATCATCAAAGGGTTAGTACCATCAAAGGATTAGGGTTAGTATCATCAAAGGGTTAGTATCATCAAAGGGTTAGTACCATCAAAGGATTAGGGTTAGTATCAACAAAGGGTTAGTACCATCAAAGGGTTAGGGTTAGTATCATCAAAGGGTTAGTATCATCAAAGGGTTAGTACCATCAAAGGGTTAGTACCATCAAAGGGTTAGTACCAACAAAGGGTTAGTACCATCAAAGGGTTAGTACCATCAAAGGGTTAGTACCAACAAAGGGTTAGTACCAACAAAGGGTTAGTACCAACAAAGGGTTAGAACCAACAACGGGTAAGTAGTGGTGGATGGGTTAGGGTTAGTGTCATCAAAGGGTTAGTATCATCAAAGGGTTAGTACCATCAAAGGGTTAGTACCATCAAAGGGTTAGTACCAACAACGGGTAAGTAGTGGTGGGTGGATTAGGGTTAGTGTCATCAAAGGATTAGGTGTAGGGTTAGTATCAATGAAGGGTTTGGGTTTGTATCAACTAAGGGATAGAGTCAGTATCATTGAAGGGTTAGAGTTGGGATCAACAAAGGGTTAGGTTTATGGTTAGTATCATTGAAGTGTTAGGGTTAATATCAGCAAAGGGTTAGGTTTATGGTTAGTATTAACAAAGGGTTAGGTTTATGGTTAGTGTCATGTCCTGGCTGGGAGCCCCAAAACATAGAGTAGGCTAGGGGCTCCCAGCCAGGACATGACAGTTAGTATCATCGAAGGTTTAATATCATCAAAGTGTAAGTATCATTAAAGGGTTAGGATCAACAAAGTGTAAGTATCATCGAAGGGTTAGGATCATCACAGTGTAAGTATCATCGAAGGGTTAGGATCATCAAAGTGTAAGTATCATCGAAGGGTTAGGACCAACAAAGGGAAGAGCATCCTACTTTACCTATCCATCACCTCTCTTCTCCTTTGTGTTCAGAAACTTTCTGGAAGACCACAGGAACATCTAATGAGGAGGGATATCTAGTTACATTTACACCATGATATTAACAGTCCTATCAGGGCCGGTATGTCCGTCATGGAGATCTGCCTGAAATTCAACAAAAATGTGTTTTGCTGTGTGTGGGAGGAAATGTGCTGTGCCCTGGGTGTTGAATGATGCTTTGGGGTATTTAAACAGGTGTGGTGACTCTGTGTGTTCTGACTGTTTCATGTGCACCGGCTTCTAATTTGCATTACGCGTTCAAGACCATATAATAATCAACGCTTCAGGGTATCACACGGCAGCCTCTCTACGCTGTCAAAATATGTCGTTTTGTGTCAATGAGGTCCTTTCAGGTGTTAGCATCTATGGCCATTCTAATCAAAACGGTATCAGATGCAGCGGGGTCACATGCCAACTCCAAAGGCCACATTCACAGACCGCCAGAACGGTTCTGGCATGGAGTCATGCGTCCCCTCCTCCTCCACCCACCTACAGTACCTGAACGATAATTTGGCAGCCCCGACACATCACACTCTTGCTGCCTGGAGGGCACTAAAAATATCAGCTTTCTTGTTATCTCCAATACCTGTTTTTCCAGTAAATAGGGGGACATGTAATTCAATATACTGTCGGATAAAGCTATTTTCTTTCAGAGGACATTGTAGGTGACATAGTGGTACTTGCCTGGTGGGAACGAACATAAGAATGAATAAGTAATGCAGACACAGATTGTGTTTTCGTTCAGATCCCGTTTTTTTATTCAAGATTAAAGATCCTGATCGCAGTGGAAGTGGTAACGCTAAACGGATTGTCTGAGAAAACAAAGTGCTTTCCGCTTTTGGAGATCACTCCTGTTGTCAGATACTGTGACATCCATACACTCTCCAGCGTGGAGACAGTCGATCCTTGTGATGTTTATAATGTCACAGCATTTTCAGTATTCACAAACTACATACATTTATTTTAATACTGCATACTACTACATAATATTACCTCAAGTCCGACAAAAACGAAAGATCTGACACAGCACTGAGTTATGTTGGAGCTAATCCATTGACAACAAATAGTATATGATAGCGATTATATGTATATGACTGCCACTGTAAACGATCATACAAATGATACATTATCACCTTATTTTAGTAAGTTCAAAACATTCAACAGCTACATTATGTAACTCCCTTGACAATTTTAAAAGATTAGATTGCTGGAGTACGATTCCAAACTTTAAAAGCGACAGTGGGATGATATTGAAAAGCACTCTCCAAAATGAAACAGCATTTCCCTTTGTAATACTACGTCCACCTGGCACTTGGGTTATATGTTGCCATGGTTGTTTTTTCCTGCACACAATAATATTAGTATTGTTTATTTGGGGCTGAAAGATATAGATATATTTCATTAACTTCCAGGCTAGCAAGTGTCTCTAGGTATATGTTGTCTTTTGCAATAGGATAGAGCTCAATCCACTTTATATTTTGTTAGCATTCTGACAATGCCTTTTTCTGCTTTGAACAAAACCATTCATATTTGCATTTAGTGTAGGTAATCACAGTTACTCT
Organism: Novumbra hubbsi; assembly: GCA_016801125.1. Taxonomy (NCBI): domain Eukaryota; kingdom Metazoa; phylum Chordata; class Actinopteri; order Esociformes; family Umbridae; genus Novumbra; species Novumbra hubbsi. Next base: position 18,561 of record JACXGK010008916.1, on the reverse strand, counting down.
TTGGACATGAATGGCAAAACATTCGGGTGAAACTTGTGCCCTAATTCAACAGGTGGTTAACTTTTTTATATTTTCCCCTAATAAATGGAGTTGTTTAAACTTACTGCTCTGATTCCACATTTCTTTGAATGTGACCTGGTATTATTTTGTCCATTTCAAAAAAGCTTCCCATCCTGAATATCTATTTTAGATATATAAAACAAATATGAAAGTGAGTAGACTGCTCATTCGCCAGTTTATTCATCTGTTAGACTGCTGATCGAACAATTCATCAACTGGTCGACCTCTGATTGGCCAGTTTAAAATTTTGGAGACTGCTGATTGGCCACTTGAAGCACTTTATGAGGATGAGTTAATTTATTTAATGATCTTTTTCAGATGTTTTTTTGAAAAATTGTCCCCAGTTGTGGCGTCAGGAAATAGCAGAATGAGTAAAAAAGAAACCGGGGCTCAACAGAGTAAAAACTTTAGAATATCAGAATTTTACAGGACAGCAATTAAAATGAAGTATCAGTGTTTACAACATACATGGGACAACAGCCTGAAAAGCATCTGTCATGCTAGTCAGAAATATGCACACATTGAGTGTGTGTGTGTCGCAAAAGTCTTCAGTCACCCGAGGAAGAAAAGGCACCTGTTGTGCCTTCTTTACCCATGTGGCAAATGAGTTGGTTAGTCTCAGGTTCTCAATGATGTACGCGCTTTTTGGTCCTTCTGTCTTCAGCCACTCAGTGGAAGTAAGTATGGATGGACTCCCTCTTCTCCTGAAGTCCCAAATCAGCTTGTTACTAGTTGACAATCATAGTTGTGCTTGATAATATTCACCACCCGTCATTGTTTTAATTGATAATATTCACTGACCATCACTGTTTTAATTGATATATTCACTGACCATCATTGTTTTAATTGATAATATTCACTGACCATCACTGTTTTAATTGATATATTCACTGACCATCAATGTTTTAATTGATAATATTCACCACCCGTCATTGTTTTAATTGATAATATTCACTGACCATCATTGTTTTAATTGATAATATTCACTGACCATCATTGTTTTAATTGATAATATTCACTGACCATCATTGTTTTAATTGATAATATTCACTGACCATCATTGTTTTAATTGATAATATTCACTGACCATCATTGTTTTAATTGATAATATTCACTGACTTACCATAACGTTGGAGGTGTAGATGTTTGCGCATGTCTATTACTACAACACACCATACTTCTCTCAGTACTTTTTAATGTCTTTAACAAAATGCCAATGGACTTCCACATGCACACGAGCAAGCATAAAAGTGCCCTAATTCCTGCTCCAAAGGTCAGGAAGATGAGTTATAGTGGTGGGAGCACCTGATGGCTATTCCCTTGTTAGGGGTTGACAAAGAAAGGCTGCTTTTCCCCCCCTTTAAAAATAGTGTGGGGTAATAAATGATCAACGGTGAACATGTTCACCCTACAGGCCCAGCTGGGTCTCTTTCTCTGGCATAGCTTTACTGGGGGCTGATTTGGATGCTTCAAGTTGTCCATAATGTAAACAATAAGTATGTTTTGTGTCGCACACTCTCAAATAGGCGGGCAGACAGTTGTGTTATTGTACAGGAAATATTCGACAAAAAGGGAAATTTAAAATGTCTTGATTACTGCAATCAACCAAATAATGACCCTTAACATTATGACAATCATCATCATCATCATCATCACCCCCACCACCGCCGTCGTCTGTAGAATTAACAGCATTAACATGACAAAGTGGGCTATGCATTAACCCCTAACCAACCCTCCTTAAACAATGTGTGAGTGTTAGTGACGTTAGTGACGTGGACACGGGCCGTAAGACACGAATAACATTGACAGTTTCAGGTGCCGGCATCTATTAATAGCACCGCTCAGCCTCAGCATTTAACCCCCCCAGTGTCCAAGTTTGGAGGGTTCAACCCCCCCCCCATAAACACTGGGCATGAAGGGACAGGCGGTGACCCCTGCTCACCGTCACACAGGACCCAATGATTACCCTGCTGATTGGCCCATTGTTTATACTGGGCGGGCCTGCGGGATCGGAACCAAAGATGACAACGCCGTTATGATTCATGAGACATTCCCAGAGGACAGAAATGGAAGAACGGGAAACAACAGCAACCAGGCATCAAGTGCACTTCCAATACTTCCAAACTGTTACTGAATAATGCAAATAGAGCCATTGCCTGAGCCGTCTCGGTGTAACTCAACTTTCGCCATCATTTCTTAAGACATTTGCCAGTTTGACCCCTGATGAACCTAATTTCAGAATGGCCTACAGTAGCCATACAGTAGGCGAAATGTAAGATAAATGAGTGAATTAATTCAATGTTATCATAGAAAGGAGATTTAAAAGTAGACCTAAGAGTAAACTATAATTGAAATCATAGTCAATCCAATACATTCTAACAAGAGCTGATGGGCAACTCTAACACAATGACTACACTTGATTACTTCCAATGTGATTAACAATCCATGGACATTAATAATTGGATAGTAACACATGAAAACAACAGCAATAAAATATGGCTGTTATTTATAGTCAACCCAATTAATTGCCTGCCCTCGGTTGACAAAACAGATTGATTTGCAATAAATCCAGTGATATTGTCAGTAAATTGTAGACTTTATCAGTATACCATGACGTTAATTATGCTAAACAACAAATGCACATTTAGTATTCTTTCCAAATGTTTAGTTTGATTGTGAACTTTTTCTTGAACAGAAGCCTAAGATGAAATTTCCATAACTTCCATTTAATATGCATTGGCGCAGTGCTCAGGACCCTATAACCGAACACTTAAATCATGTGATGGGATGAGCAAATTCAAGTTATTACCTTGTAATCTAGAATCCTTGTTATGTAGTTGTGTTATGCCCCTTGCATTGGTCTTCTCTTGGTTGATATCATATGACGGAAAACGGCTTATTCGGTTTCCTAAAGTGACTTTCAACGCAAGAGAAAACATTTCACGGTGGGTTTACAACGCCAAGTTGGTTGCCAGAGAAAGAAATCAGGACGGAAGTGCCTTCTTCAGCTGGTCAGGAGACAGGTCAAGAAATGGTCAAGTGCTACCTAGCTTTTTATCCACCCCTTATGTGACGGGCTTGCTTAGACCCCATAAACCCTGTCTCCCCTGAGCATAGTCCGGCTTACAAAGTGCTAAGGTTAGGAGGAAACAGGAAGTCCCACCCTACCAATCCCAAGGGGTCTCCACTAATGCCCAGTGATTGGCCTAATGTAGAGACAACACTCTCTGTGGTTGGAGGTATTAGCTGCCACTGTAAATACATGCATACAGAATGCTAATATTTTACATGGTTCCTTTTGTCATGGTTGCATATAACCCCGCCGCCAAGACACCCATGGTCAGTTGGAGAACCGCCACGGGACCGGTCCTTATTTCCTGTGGGACAGAAGAGATTACAGTTAAATGTCTTGTTCAAGGACAGATTATTAAACGGCCTTGTCGGCTCAGGACATTGAACAGCAACGTTTCTTTAACTGACGCAATGCAGACCCGGCTAGGCTACCTGCCGCCCAGATCTGGCCTGACTGTTCCAGCCGGAGGGCATCGCCGGGCACCGTGCAAAGGGCATACTGAAGGGTTTTATGGAGGGAGACTAAAAGGCGGGCCTTATTGGCCTCATTAAGGCTGCTGTCGCATGACAATCATATTATCCAGTCAGATGGACTGATCCCCGTTCTGTCCGCCACGGTGAAATGAGCATTCAGCCCCGATGCATTTAAAGTGAAACAACGAATTGTATTTTACAATAGTATGGCAGTGTACTGCGTCCTGGAGTGTTAATGTGCCGAGTTTCTATGCTCCTTGAAATGAGTTAGACGCGGTCTAATCGTTTTATTCCAGTGAGAAAAAGTAATTTAACGTATCTAAAATACATGATCCAAAGGGTATTCCGAAAGGGTACCCTAACATGTACGAGACTGCTGTCAGTTAGCATCCGCCTGAAAACCCGCATTGACTTTCCTCCAACAGATTGCAACTCATCCATTTTTTAATTGTGTTCATTTTTACCTGCAGGTCCCACAGGGGCAGGCTGCAGCGGTGGTCGTTGTCATCCGTCTGCCGTGACAAGAGGGGGGGTTGGACCAAGACGAGGAAGTGATGGAGGGAGAGAACTAGGACAAGAGACAGAGAAACAGAACTAGAACGAGAGAGAAAGAGAGATGGGGCAACGTAAAAGAGAGAGAGACTCCACCATCACCAGAATCCAACTCAAGCTGACGTGTCAGGCCTATCACCCAGCCGAGTGATCCTGAGGTGACATCCTCCACTGAATCAGTGACATTTCACGGACGGTGCAAATCAATCCGTCTTTGTCAAGCGTCTGCTTCACTTTTAGCATTCCTCAAGTTAGCATATTGATCACTGTGAACCGGTCAAGTGTTGAGGAGTTCTTTGGTTGTTGTTGGACGTCTCGCCAGCCACTGCAGGGGTGGTATTAAATGTCTGTTTCATGTAACACGGTGCAAGCCATTGTTCATTCAAGTTCAGGGCGCATGAGGTTCTCTAAGGATCACCTCTGCAGTCAAACAAAAACTATTTCAGTGGATTGGGAGGAAACAGACGTCAAAACGGTTCCGAATACCAATGCATTAAGTACATCATGCTGACGTCCCTTTGAATAATCAAGCCTCTTAAATATATTGACGACACTGTCAGAAGTTTACCTGCAACACACGTACAACCATGTTGCGAGGGGATGGTCCAGCTTGCTGTCACGTTGCCATCACAGGACGGAGCCTCCTCTGCTCGCGTGGCGTCCCGGCGTTCGACGTCGCCGGCCTTTTAGTCGCCATTGTGTGTGTTTTGTCCTGTTTCCCCCCATGTCCTGTGAACGAATGCCTCCCTGATTCCCAACAGGTGCTACCTGTTGACTACGTATATAAGCCCTTGTGAGTCTAGTCTCTGTGTCCGTGATTGTTACTTGTTGTTTGTGTGCAGCGACGTGCTGATTCAGGCTCTATAGTACAGCCCTTATTATCAAGTAGTTGTTCCTTGGGTTTTTCATGCGTACCAAGCGTACGCTTTGTTCATTATTTGACGTGGCTAAAATGCGAGGACTATACAGTTCCAGGAATAAACAGGACCCTTGCAACTTACCTTCTTGCTCCTTGGTCCGCCTTCTTCCACGCAATCACACTTGCCAACAATACGCATTTCCTTGCTCAGGTGTGTCCAGCAGTCCAAAGACTAAAACACACTGCAGAAAAGCGCAACGTTGGTTTATTGTGGGCCACTTATAAAACGGCCTGTGTCTAGTGTAGTGATCTTAAACCTCACCAGTCGCCGTTCTTTGCGGAGGACACGCGTAATATAATTACATTAGGATGAGCAGAAGCTTCTGGGAAAACTGCTGTCATGAAACCAGGCCCCCGGGTTGTGAATGGGAGCAGACAGAGGGACGCACGGGATCCCAACATCTGCAGTTGGCGGTGTTCAGGTTAACCGGTCTGGTGATTGCAAAACGCACATCCTGGGAGCAGGTGTTACGCTGACACTGTTACTATGATTTACACATGCAACAATACTCACGCAGGCACAAACAAGCAGGCACACAACTCGGAAACACACACACAAAAGCACAAACAGACACTCATGCCCACACACTCACACACACACACACTCACGGTATTCCCAGCCCACCGCCACACAAAGAGAAAGCGAGAGAGCGGAAAGAGAGGAGAATGGTCCCCCCCCCCAAACCATATGCTTTTGGCCCAGCGTCTCTGCTGTGAGCCCCGTGTGAAAACATGAATGAGCAGCTTGCAAATCGATAGGGACAAGAGATCTGGGTGTCGAGCAAATCCAGTGCAGACTGACATGTTCTCTGTGTAATCTCCCGCATTGTGCTGTGAGGGGAAAGATTATCCTCCTCTGACTGGCTGCTAAAAGGTTGCTCTGCTGTAGTCCATGTCTTTTTGCTCTCTGCGAAAGGGGACGAGCGGAAAGAAACACAGAGAACACGACTGCCTCCTTCCCTACGCCTTATATAGTGCACTGCTCTGATCAAATGTACTGGGCCATTTGGGGCATAGGGAGCCATTCGGGACAGGAGTACAAGCCTCCCTGATGAATGTGTCCTCTACCCCTCGTCCCTGTCAGACGCTGGATTACCGTCCACATCATCCCTCCCTGACTCCCCAATAAAGAAGCCCGCTTTCTGGGCTCCTTACAAAATCATCGGATTTATGACACAGGACTCTGCTAAACTTATTCTTGCGCCAACTTTGATGCCTGCTGAGTAACACACGGGGGGAGTAACACATGGGGGGTGTAACACACGGGGGGAGTAACACACGGGGGGAGTAACACACGGGGGGAGTAACACACGGGGGGGAGTAACACACGGGGGGAGTAACACACGGGGGGAGTAACACACGGGGGGAGTAACACACGGGGGGATTGAAGGCCTCTCAGAGTGGTGCTTTGAGTCCTCTTGAGAGAGTAGCCATCGTGGCGAGAGTTATTAACCAAGTAAATATAGCAATGAACAACATAACTAGACTTTTCGTGACCTTGAAACCTGAAAAAGCACAGCCTGTGTACGTGTATATATTTCAAATTTCAAAACCAGGGCAAAACTATGGCTTTCGATAGTAGACACAATGACGTTTGGAGTTGAAATGTGGGGATTGGCACTTCTATCGCAAAAAGAAATGAACACTTAACTGGCCGTAAATTGAAACTTAACATTGTGGCACAATTTATAAAGGCGTAATAAAAGACACCGACCTGTACGGGATTGGACGAGCAGTAAAAGAGAAGACCACATGTTATAAATGGTAATGCAATACAGAAATGACTTTGCCCGTGATCTTGAAACAAACAGAAAAAGTATAGCCTGATGTCTGATTTATTAGTTGTAGTGTGTGCACGCGTTCCAGGTGCAGTGGGGAATAGGCCAGCAGTCACCTTCACAGCCAAGCCAGCCAGCCATCCTTCCCACCCAGCCAGGTAAACATGCGTTTCTGCTAGCCTACGGGTGTCGCTGGGATGCGTGTGGATCGCCGTCCGGCTGGCTGAGAGCTACTCCGAAGCGGGTGGGACTCGGTTCCTCGTCTGACAGCCTTTTCTCCGTGCACCGGGGCGACAAGAGAACAGTCTGATCAAATGAGGGCTGGGACTCAAGTTAATAAACCCCCTAGCCAGTTCCTGGTCTTCTGTCGATCTGTCCGTCCGCTGCCCTTGGAGATCGCTTACATCAAAGCACCAATCAAAAACTGGTGCAGATATAATTTGTCATCAGGGATTTCCAGCTGGAGAATTATGGAGAAGATACAGGCCGGGATCGATACTATGGATTTTCACTGCAGTGGCTGATTGTCCAATTGCCGTGGAACATGTGGCGAGATGAAAGGGCACGCCTGCCATTTTGTTTCAGACTGTGGAGTCAGCAAAGCTCCGGCTGTCAGACACTTACTGGCTGCTATGATAGAAAAGCATCAGGCCGCAGTGTCCGATTCCCATTTAACACACTGCTCTCACATGCCAAGGACATGATTTATCATGGATCCTCTCCCTTCCTCCATCTCTCTCTCTCTCTCCCTCCATCTCTCTCTTCCGATCGGGATACAATGGCATCACTCTGTGTCACTGCAGGATACAGCTTGGGAGATGACCATAACAGACACGCTATGGATGCCAGTGTAGTACAGGCCTTACTTCACAGAGTGTCTGGAGGAATTAGGGATGATATGTAGGGACTGAATGGGCTAAACCGCTTCACCACACTGACTTCGTTCAGCTGTCCATTCTAATAATCCCTCATCATTGCAGACTTGCATCTGAATGGATACTTTGGACACCGATAATAACAGGGACACTGTAAACGTCCAAGATTATCGCCTCGGAGTGCTTTCGCAACCATTGACCTTCTCAAATTGCTGGAGGACCAATCGTTTGGTTGTGTCGTTCGGATGTGGCAATGATATTAAATGGCCGAGCCAATTTCTTAGGAATCTGTATTGCAACATCTCAATGGCACACCGCTACTTAACACAGACATGCTTTATTGCCATTATAAACCAGTTAGTGTGATATACCGTCTCACATTCGACAGCTTTTAACCCGTTAGCATTCTGGGTTCAAACCACCCAGTTCATAAAAGGACGCATGCCTGGCAAGGACATATGCTGGGTGGACCCCTAGCGCTGTCCAGCGAGACAGACACGGAATATCTGTCAGTTAAGCCCCGTGCCAAGAGAATCCACGGTCTGAGAGCCGCGCCTGGGGGCACCGTGCCAGGCCGCGAAGATAACAAGCACATAAACTGAGCATCATCTTAGCTGCAGAGTTTAAATGTACTGTGGCCCTAGTCTAGCCTGTTGGCCAGGATGGGTCAGAATGTGTCTGTGTTCCACACTGTAATTTGACAGTTATGCTAGAAAGGGCCTGACCGGCAATCCGAATGTCATGTGATCCATGTGCCATGTGATCATATAGGAAGGGGCCAGGGTCGTTGCTAAGACCAAACGAAACAGTTAGTTGTAATAAAATAATGGCCTGTATCTCTCTTCAACATCTACACGTCCGTGTTCTTCTGTACGCCGCGGTGGTTCAAATGTTTGGAAAAAAATATTAATCCTCATAATAACTAATCAAAAATGGTTACAATAAATACGATTTCTATAGCTCCTCTCTAGCAAAGAAGGTACTGAACACAGAGCTAACAGGGCGACTCACCTTATCCTCCAGGAATGACGAAGACACGCAGGTGCCGTAATTGTTATTATTGCCACACATGGATATAAACTAAATAACACGACTGACTCCAGCTATCAGTTGTCATTACGTGAGAAAACATGCCCTCAATGCGGATAGCTGTCTACTGACAACCAACGTAATCTAGGAGGTAGTCTGGCTGTTGAATGCACTTAAAGGGGAAAATAAACACTTGATCAGAGTGTTTTTATGTCTTTGGAGATGATTTGATTTCACATAACGTCTCTTTTACAGCCCGAGTTGCCATTCATTTGCACAATATCGAGTCAAAATGTGACATTCTTATTTAGACGTTCGCCCAATGTTTGGAGAACAATTGGATGGTGTTTTTTCTTCTGTCAGTCTGTCAGCGTGGCGGTCTGATGTATCATATCTAACAGAGCACTGAGAATTTGCCTCCCTCCACACATTGCGATGTCAGGTCAATGTGCCATTTTAACGCTGCAATGGGGGGGGGGACGGTGGATGGTTGACAGCCAGATGATTTCCCGGTTAACTCTTTGGTGCACCAGCAGTGTATTTACAAACAGTAAACCACCACACAAGTGAGGTAAATACGGCTAATCAACGCCCACAGAATCTCTAGAACACACACACGCATTGACATGATCAGGTGACCTAATGAGGAGCACATCGACCCAAAATGACAGCGGTGTTTCGTTCAACCATGGGGCGCATTCATGCCAGTAAAACCCTAAACGTTACATGCCGCGAATAAACCAGCCTGTACACGTGAATAGAGAAACGCGACGGGTCCTTCAGTCACCAATCCTCGTCAGCCTATGTTCTCTCCCATCAGCGGATCCTGGTCGGGGGTCAGGTCCGTGCCGGGTACCGCAGCCTGTCGTCTGGTTCCTGGGGCCGCGCGGAGGCGTAGGGGGAAGCGCTGAGGCAAGAGCGGGGGGGGTGCTTCTTTCCCGTGAACTGGAGCCAAGTGGCGGCACTCAAGGTGGAGGGCCAAGCCACTGGAGAAGTCATTTAGTCTGTGCCTCGGCCCCGGTCCCTGGGCGGCCGGGTCCAAGAGAGGTCGTGCACAGAAACAGGCGCCCCGCGACCCCTTCTCAATTACGGGGCCGCTACGGCAGAACGTATCACAGCGCCGGCCGGGAGTGACGGCCATTTAGCAGCGACTCATCTGAGGGGAGGGAAGTCGCGAGACGGATGATAAGGAAATAAAAAGATGATTTGCCAGGACCTGTTAGCCACTTCCCTTTCCACAGCGCCATGCCCCGGGACTTCGTGCCCCGACTCCCCAACACCCCTGGCCTCCTCCTCCTCCTCCTTGTCTCCTTCACACACACACACTAGCTATCACACAGTCTTTTTCCCTCCCTTCCTCTCTCGCACCACCCCCTGCCACCTACACTGGCCATCCCCCCCCCCCGTCTCCCAGGCTCTTCACAGACACGTGACCATTCCGCATGATTATTGGCGCAATCACTCATGTAACAGCCTGCCCAGCTTTCCGCGGGGGCTCCAGTATTTGTCACTGTCACTTCCCCAAGTGCTCCGCCATTGTCTTGGAAATTGTATGTGTAAGGCAAGAGATGCCTGTGACCCACTTCGACAAGAGAGCCGGCAATGTGAGGGCGCTCATCACGCAGAAAAAACAGCAGTTTGATGTGTCCTATTATGTGTCCCGGCAACAGCCATAAATAATTGTGACAAGTTTTTTGTTGCGCGTGAAAGTCCTTGACTCTGCCTCCTGTTCCAGCACCTCCTCTTTGGTCGGAAGACGCTGCCAAGCCCCCCCGATGATAGATGGCACGGTGCAGCAAATGACAACGGGATAGATTTTTAGTTTGTGCTTTGGAAGGGATCAGTAATTGTGCTTTGCTGTACAAAGCAATAAAAGAGAAGGACAAGCCAGGGAGAGGGGGGAGAAAGAGAGACAAAAAGGAAAGATTGGTCAGTGCCTAGTCTGAGGCGTAGAAGAATTATAACCACTGAGGCACAATCTCTAAGCGTTGCTGCATATGCAATTAGAGTTATGCAATTAGGGTTTGTAAAACCAACAGAGGTCAATTATGCAGCCCGCAGAACAGCATGACATCATAATGTAAAAAACTGTTTGTGTGTGTGCCGGTAGTAGGCACTTCCTGTTTTCATCCCACTTCCTTAGTTTTTCAGGCTCTTTCAAATGTACCAGCAGAAGGCCTTTATTTATTGCTTTGCATGAGAATTGTGGAAACACTCTTTAATCCGAGTGAAATAATTTAGAACAGATAACAGTCGCTAAAACATATGCAGTGTAACAACCATTTAAACCTTAAACAAGTGTTAGCCTACCCAAAATATTGAGTCTGGGGGACATGATCATCTTCAAGTGGTGGACTATGTCCAGTAGGGGCCACTGTTCCCTCTAAACTAAATACCAAATCCCAATGGTTCAGGGGAACAAACGGGAATACCCAAGCTAAATAAAAAGTCTTATTAAACTGAAAATATACTCCTAAAGTATTTATTTAAGGTGTTTATTTAAGGTGTTCAAAATTCACTTATCAATCTCATACGTTCATTAAAGTAGGAATTGAGTGAGTCAAATACAACACACTAAAGTATAAATAGTACTATTAAAAAAGGTCTTAAAAACTTTTGGTACCAAAGAATGGTATTGGTGGTTCTAAACTAAAACACCGTAAGTACACTGCTTGCTTATGTTCTGTGTAGGGTGCCTTCATTCAGATGTTAAACGGTATAAAAAGAGCCTTTCAGAAGTAAAGATGTGATGGGGTTCACCACTCTGTGAAAAACTGCACAGGCACATAACGTGAATAATGTTTCTCAACTTAATATTTCACAAGGTTTAGGGATCTCATAATCTATGGTACATAATATCAATGAATAAAAAAATAAATAAATGCAAATCCGTAAACAAAAAACGTAAACGAATATTGGTTATGTGAAAGCACAGATTATGTCATGCAATAAAATGCAAATTAAATACAAAAAAATCATACAATGTGATTTTCGGGATTTTTGTTTTAGATTCAGTCTCTCACAGTTGAAGTGTACCTATGATAAAAATTACAGACCTCTACATGCTTTGTAAGTAGGAAAACCTGCAAAATCGGCAGTGTATCAAATACTTGTTCTCCCCACTGTATATACAGTGCAAAAGTCTTTAGACCCCCCCAACACACACTTACTAAGATGTTTATTTACATTACCCTTATCAATCTGCACACAATACTGCATAATAACCAAGCACAAAATAAAAATCATCAATACCTCCTAATTCAGTGCTTTGTTGAAGGGCCTTTAGCAAGCTGGCGTATTATTGTGTATGTTAAAACCTTAGCGTAGCTGTATTTGGGTCTCACATTCTTGTCTGCAGATCCACTGAAGCCCTGTCACATTGAATGAGGAATGTCGCCGCACAGCCATTTTCAGGTCTCTCCAGATACGTTTGATGGGGTTAAAATCTGTGCTTTCACATAACCACTTAATGCCATTAACAGACTTACCCTGAAGCCACTCCTGTGTTGTCTTGGCTATGCGCAGCGGTGGTTCTCCCCCTGGAAAGTGAGCATTCGTTGCCCTTCTACGGGTCTTTGCCTTGACATAAATCACATATAGACTGCAATCAAGATCTAGAAACATCTAGAATGATCAACAGAATGAGAAAGTTCACATTTTTTTCAGAAGTTTGTAAAAATTTGCTTCGTCATTTTGATGTATCCTGTAGAATATGGAAACAATCAAATTCTAAATTCTTAAAAAAAACAATGTAACAACATGTGGTAAGAGTAAAAGCGTCTCAATACTTTTCAAATGCACTGCACATACTATTTAAATATGTGTCAATACAATATTACAAATACAGTTGTATGAAGAATGTGAAATTCAATTTTATTAATATCAAAATGGCTTTTGATCAATCAATCAATTTGGATCAGAAATACATTTGTAATATATCTAGTTGCCATGACAATATATTCAAATCTTCAATCAACATTCTTTATTAATCTCCAAAATGTACCGAAGTGATAATGAAGATCATCCATTTTGTGCTATCCAATAGTTAAGTCTGCTTCCATAAAATCCATCACGTACATCAACGAACATTAAAAAACTAATTAAGCACCAGGGTAACGTCTGCACGGTGATCACGTACATCAACGAACATTAAAAAACGAATTAAGCAGCAGGCTAACGTCTGCACGGTGATCAATCTCTCCTTAAACTATTTAAGCAAAACTTTTTCCCCAAGTCTTTTACTTGCTCTCCCATAATATTTTGTTTCATATTGAAGTGGTTCATTATTTTCTGCTTTGTATTTGTTATACATTTAGATGTAGATGTATTTTTCTGGGGCAAAACACAATACAACGTGGACAAATCCAAAGGGCTGAACACCATCTGCTATGAGCCACTGTACATAGCAAAGGGTACAGGTCTAAATTACAATAGTAAGTTACAGTTGAAAGTTGAATGTTTTAAGCCTTTGAAAGATGTTGAGGCATTTAGGTATTGCATCAGATTGAATGTGGTGTTTCCAGTCTAGGTAACATACAGGTCATTGCAGTTTCCCCTCAACTATACATATGCATTGCGACAAACAAATTGTTACAGAGCAAGCCACGTGTGTGGTTCATAGAGTTAGTATGTGAACACAACTCATCAGCAGCTTGGGAGTAGTGTACTGGTGTTAATGTGTTTTTGTGCATGTGCTATAATTAAAAATATGTGTTATTAGTGTAACCCTACCACCAGCACAAATTAACCCATCTTTCCCAGGACATTCCACCCTCTAACTTTTTTTTGCAATATGCTTTATTCTACAGTGATCCCTCACATTTGATTTGCAAACTTTTTGACCATAAGTGAAACTTTTTTCAGTAAAATGTATACTACTTTTCTTGTCTGTCAGTTTACAGTACTTATTTAATATGTAATTCATAAGCATCCTACCTTCCTTAAACAGTAAGGAGAACAAGTATTTGATACACTGCGGATTTTGCAGGTTTTCCTACTTACAAAGCATGTAGATGTCGGTAAATTTTATCATAGGTACACTTCAACTTTGAGAGACGGAATCTAAAATCCATGCATATGCATTATGCATATATGCATGCATGCATTTTATTGCATGACATAAGTATTTAGTACATCAGTAAAGCAGAAATTAATACTTGGTACAGAAACCTTTGTTTGCAATTACAGAGCTCATACGTTTCCTGTAGTTCTTGACCAGGTTTGCACACACTTCAGCAGGGATTTTGGCCCACTCCTCCATACAGACCTTCTCCAGATCCGTCAGGTTTCAGGGCTGTCGCTGGGCAATACGGACTTTCAGCTCCCTCCGAAGATTTTCTATTGGGTTCAGGTCTGGAGACTGGCTAGGCCACTCCAGGACCTTGAGCCACTCCTTAGTTGCCCTGGCTGTGTGTTTTGGGTCGTTGTCATGCTGGAAGACCCAGCCACGACCCATCTTCAATGCTCTTACTGCGGGAAGGAGGTTGTTGGCCAAGATCTCGCGATACATGGCCCCATCCAACCTCCCCTCAATGCGGTGCAGTCGTCCTGTTCCCTTTGCAGAAAAGCATCCCCAAAGAATGATGTTTCCACCTCCAAGCTTCGCGGTTTTGATGGTGTTCTTGGGGTTGTACTCATCCTTCCTCTTCCTCCAAACACAGCGGGTGGAGTTTAGACCAAAAAGCTCTATTTTTGTCTCATCAAACCACATGACCTTCTCCCATTCCTACACTGGATCATCCAGATGGTCATTGGCAAACTTCAGATGGGCCTGGACATGCACTGGCTTGAGCCGGGGGACCTTGCATGCGCTGCAGGGTTTTAATCCATGACGGCGAAGTGTGTTACTAATGGTTTTCTTTGAGACTGTGGTCCCAGCTCTCTTCAGGTCATTGACCAGGTCCTGCCGTGTAGTTCTGGGCTGATCCCTCAACTTCCTCATGATCATTGATGCCCCTCGAGATGAGATCTTGCATGGAGCCCCAGACCGAGGGTGATGGACCGTCATCTTGAACTTCTTCCATTTCCTAATAATTGCGCCAACAGTTGTTGCCTTCTCACCAAGCTGCTGGCCTATTGTCCTGTAGCCCATCCCAGCCTTGTGCAGGTCTACAATTTTATCCCTGATGTCCTTACACAGCTCTCTGGTCTTGGCCATTGTGGAGAGGTTGGAGTCTGTTTGATTGAGTGTGTGGACAGGTGTCTTTTCAGCAGGTAACGAGTTCAAACAGCTGCAGTTAATACAGGTAATGAGTGAGAGAACAGGAGGGCTTCTTAAAGAAAACCTAACAGGTCTGTGAAAGCCGGAATTCTTACTGGTTGGTAGGTGATCAAATACTTATGTCATGCAATAAAATGCAAATGAATTACTCAAAAATCATACAATGTGATTTTCTGGATTATTGTTTCAGATTCCGTCTCTCACAGTTGAAGTGTACCTATGATAAAAATTAAAGACCTCTACATGATTTGTAAGTAGGAAAACCTGCAAAATCGGGAGTGTATCAAATACTTGTTCTCCCCACTGTATATATATTCCAAGACAATTGGTCAATCCAAAATCTGTGATTTAGAGTTTACGCTGACATTTTCAGTTTTCAAAGTACCTGTGTTCACTCCTGTGCATGTGCCGAAGAAACTTCCCTCGTTAACCCTACTTGAAAGAAACGTTGCTCGCTAACCTTGTTACCTGGAACAAACTTTCTTCTCTAAACAGGTCACATGACGTCCTTTCTACAAGCATATCATTCAAAACACTGTACAACAAAACAAGATCCACAGAAGGAAGAACTCCCTACTCATACAAATGCAAATGTAATTCGTCTATTTTAGGGCTACCTATATCTTAATATTGAAACGCACTCAAAATGAGTAATTATTTTAAATATACTGATTACAAAGTGCCGGGCTTTCGGCATTAAAATAATGACTCCAGAGAACCCCTCAGTGTGTACATTTAGCACTGATGCACCATTAGGAATAATCTGTCCAATTAAAGGTTGTGTAATTAATTAAATGCACATTCTGTGAACAGGAGAGAGGGGAGAATTTATCAACATGCTGAAATATGACCTATCTTGTCCAAAAGACTAATATGTTTAAACAAAAGGATGAAAATTGATGACAACATTATTTGTAACAAAATGCTCACTGCGCAACTATGATGCATCTGTACTTGGATTCAGCATCTTATGCATTGTCCTCAGAATCAGTGATGTATCACCCAAAGCTGGCTGGCAATAACTTTCAATGAAGGGCGCTTCTTTGCCTATCCACTAAAAACAGTCTGTTGCTTTATGTTATGACTTAAAATCTATGCTGTTCACACAATAAACAAGGTCCTGCAAGATAAGTATGTCTCCTGTATGTCCTCACCGTTGCATATATTCACACTGCTGAGGCATTCCAAAGCAGAGTTACAACAGGAAGTGATCCATTTAACGTTTGCCATCGCACCAGGCTGCTTTAACGTCTCAAGTTATGAACGTCCAGAAAGAAAATAAAAAAAATAAATTCACCCAGGAGTTTTACAAACCTACAACCAAATCAGAGCGATTAGTGGTTGGCTTAGATCAGGGTTAGTGTTCAACATTAGGAATCAATATCTGCCTGTAAGAAGGCTTCACACGTACAATACATCTGCTTGTTTGTGCATGCGCCGAAATGATGTACAGTGTACATGCTTCCCCTTGGCGTGAGATCGCAGTACTTTGCTGCAGAGCCAGAATCACATATGGCCCAGATCCCCCTACAGGAAGCCAGGCCACAGAGTGCCATCATATTAGTTCCATCCTATTCCTTCCGGGACATGGTAAGACAAAGCCTTGTGAACCAACACGACTGTGACATTCCAGTGAGGACAGGCTCGTTGTTCACCACAGATGTTGGACTGTTGACACGGCCGTATGAAATCCCCGGTTAAAGATGTGTCCAGAAACATCAGGAGTGACCTTTCTAGGAACAGACATAGATCACGTCTTAACAAGCAACACCCAAGACAGTACATTACTATTTCTAAGTGACCCCAAAACTTTTTGATGGTAGTGAACATATTCATCAGAAGCACTGTGGAAGAACACATTCTGTAGAAAATACAGAGTAGATCCATTTTTGGTTTTTATACCAGGCTGATTCAGACTTGTGGCCACCTCCCACACCCTAAATTAGCCATACAACAGATTCTGGAGAATTATGGAGTAGTCCTTTAAATGGTTCAGCTAGACCATTCTGGGGCTTAGGTAACATTCGTTAAACCCCTGGGCAGTGGGGTACTATTCTTAACCTTTGATCAGACCTCTGTTTCAGAGCCACATAACAGCCCCATTAGACTCTGGGTTGATTGAAGTCTGGACCTTACTGTTAAGAGGAAACAGGGACTGCAGTAAGAGCCTTCTCAAAGTAAAGGTAATATTAAAGATCAATTAGATATAGTAACAGACACATTTTTACTGCTTGGTCTACAAATAGATTTTACTAGTGGGGTTCATTTACTGTTTGCCTCAAAAGACAGAGACACACATTTAAGATAAAAAAAAAAACCTGGAATACCAGTTGTTGGGGGTGTCCTGCAAGCAAGAATGGCCGGCAAAACATTTTATAAACAGGGCACTTGATGCCTTCTTGGGGAGACAACATCAGCCATGTGTCATCATCAACATAATTCTGAGAAACATAGGAGCCTTTAGTTATATTATGTTATTTTCCTAAGATGTAATTGACATCAGGGTGGAGGTGGGCAGATGCTACATTGGAAGGAGGCAGATGCTATGTTGTGGTTAAGTGGGGTCAGTACAAAACACTCCTGTTAAGATTTTACATGCTGTTTTATGTGAGAATCTTTCTTATTTTCCCACAAAGTAAGACGTAAGAATGAACCCGGCATCATCGATACCCTTGTCCAATGGCAGGGTGGGCCAGATCAATACCGCTACAAGGAACAGACCTACAGGGTTCTGTGTTGAAACTAACTGTGTGACAACCCCGGTAAGTTCAAGTGGAAAATATAAACACATGTTTCAAATAACTTTATCAGATGCCTGCGGTTTCCAAGGTCAGAACACAGACACAGAGCAAAAGTCATACAAATGGAATAAAGTTGAATTTACATGCTCGGTTCTGAATTCCACACTAAGTCAATATACCAGCCCCTGGCTTTTGTATCTCTGTGTGCTTAGGGGGCTCGATGGCCGCCCTGCCCTCCCCTAGCCTCCAATAACCCGCCCTGCCCTCCACCCCTACTACCTCAGGACGCGAGCGGCTAACCGCTCCACTCCCAGCCAGGGGGAGAGGCTGAGGCGGGGGTAGCCATAAATCCTACGTCGTATATAAAAAGAAATACTATCCATGTCAAGGAAAGGTGGAATGCCCTAAAATGAATGATAACAGAGTCATTAAAAATAACGGCCGCCTAAATGATTAATGACCTGCCTTCTGAAAAGAGCACCCGACATCCAGCCTGGACCAATTAAGACCGCTGGGTTAAGTTAAAGGTGTTATCTTCTCCGGTTTCCTGCACCAGAATATCAACCAATAACAACAATATGTCCAGATTACTACTGGTGTTAAGAGCCTTTATCGATCAAAGACCTGTTTCTGTTATAGTGTATGTGTCACGTCTCCGCCTACTGGCGGCCACTCCCCTGTCCGCGTAGCCCCCCGGCGTTCGACGTCGCCGGCCTTCTAGGCACCATCGTTCGTGTTTGTCTTGTTCCCCATGTCCTGTGAACGCATCCCTCCCTGATTCCCTGCACCTGTTCCTTGTTAAACGGTGTATATAATCCCTCATGTGTCTTGTCTCTGCGTT
>JACXGK010008915.1:0-21147 GCA_016801125.1 Novumbra hubbsi | reverse complement strand
TAAGACGGAGTGTCCGTCTTCTCCTCATCTGAGTAAGACGGAGTGTCCGTCTTCTCCTCATCTGAGTAAGACGGAGTGTCCGTCTTCTCCTCATCTGAGTAAGACGGAGTGTCCGTCTTCTCCTCATCTGAGTAAGACGGAGTGTCCGTCTTCTCCTCATCTGAGTAAGACGGAGTGTCCGTCTTCTCCTCATCTGAGTCTGTCTTCTCCTCATCTGTCCGCCATTGTTTTCCCCTCAGCGGGTTCGCTGGAGCTTAGACGAAGTAAGTTCTGCTTGTCCGATCGGAAATCGCTAAACTCCCGACTAGTCCACGGAAAGGGCACGCGAGGGGTTACTTCAGGAGTAGCCTTGGCTGACGCCAACAACGTAACTCAGGGCTGTTGTCAGCCAGGCCACTTCGGGGTTACTCCGCGCGGAGCTAAATTCAGTCGACGGTACGGAACCGCTGAAGTAGACCACATAGTGCTGATGTGGCTGGATGTTAGCAGTCTTGCGTTTTGGGGTTGTATTTGTTAGGTTTCAATGCAAGTGTATGGACTGTGTTTGTGTTCCCGCTAGGTGGGCAAGTGGCCACGTAGAAATAGCATGTCAGCTAAACCTGATGCGCTCCCATGGTACATTTATTTTCACGCATGAAAACTGATGTTTTGGTCCAATTAGGTTTTCCGTCGGGTCATCATACCGGCGGGGGACTTTTCTATTCTGCACCTGATATGTTGGATGTGCTATGTTCTTTTCACCATTCTTTATAGTAGGAGATGTTGGCAGTGGGGTCCTTTGCTTAGAGTCAGAGGTGAACTTGCGTGTAGCATTTGTTTGGTGTCCGTTCTTGGTGTAAAGGAGGTGGTTTCACAAATTAACAGAAGTGTAAAAGGTACAAAGGATTAGTAAGTTCCTAATTAAGACATAAATAAACTGTCTTCTCCTGGTCATAAAGGTTTTCAATTGAAACTTCACTTACTGGTAAACACGGCTATGTCCTTCTACAACTCTAAACACTTCTGCACCTAATGCTGACTAGTAATCGTGCAATAAGCACGTACTTTCAGTAAATGCACTAATTCTAGTTAGCAACTGTGCAAACTTTAGCATTGTGCCTTGTTATTTACAAGTTCATCTGAATATAGGGGAGTATATGAAGGCCTCACTGCTAATATCCCAAACTATCCCTTTAAGGTTAGGTTTTGTCATTAACTTCTTGGTGTTGTAGGTGAATGTTGAAAACAATATTTTAATAGTAGATCCGGGTTTATGATAGAGACTACCAGATTAATGACAAGGCACTACCTGAACTTTCCAAACATATATTTAGTTCCCTTTGGTTCTGCAACGGTGTGCATTAATGAATGCAACTGCACTCTGTGGCTCTGTGTATTTTGTAGGTGTATATCTCTCTAAGATGCATGACTGACATACATGACTATCACAAAAACAAGAACAGAGAGAGATAGACACGGGTACAGAGAGAGAGAGACACAGGTACAGAGAGAGAGAGAGACACGGGTACAGAGAGAGAGAGACACGGGTACAGAGAGAGAGAGACACGGGTACAGAGAGAGAGAGACACGGGTACAGAGAGAGAGAGACACGGGTACAGAGAGAGAGAGACACGGGTACAGAGAGAGAGAGACACGGGTACAGAGAGAGAGAGAGACACGGGTACAGAGAGAGACACGGGTACAGAGAGAGACAGATGGGTACACCGAGAGGAGAGTGTGATGGGGACAAACAAGAATGAATACAGCAGGCGGAGTCTGTTTTTATGCATGTATACCTGTATGTGTGTGTGTGTGTCCACTAGGCCCAGCTAGTGAAGGATCGTAACTCCACGCTAAGGCTCACCAGCATCGGGTCAGATGACGACGACGACACAGACGGGGGAGGAGCCATGGGGGAGAGGGGAGGAGGTAGGCTAGACATCCTGTCCTTTGTATATTAAACTACTCCGGGGCCTGGTATATAGCACCGGTTCTAACCAGGGCCCGATATAGAGCACCGGTTCTAACCAGGGCCTGGTATATAGCACCGGTTCTAAGCAGGGCCCAAAATAGAGCTCCGGTTCTAACCAGGGCCTGGTATATAGCACCGGTTTTAACCAGGGCCCGGTATATAGCACTGGTTCTAACCAGGGCCCGGTATATAGCACTGGTTCTAACCAGGGCCCGATATAGAGCACCGGTCCTAACAAGGGCCCGATATAGAGCACCGGTTCTAACCAGGGCCTGGTATATAGCAACGGTTCTAACCAGGGCCCAAAAT
This sequence comes from Novumbra hubbsi, assembly GCA_016801125.1. Lineage (NCBI taxonomy): Eukaryota > Metazoa > Chordata > Actinopteri > Esociformes > Umbridae > Novumbra > Novumbra hubbsi. The sequence goes on along the minus strand of JACXGK010008915.1, from coordinate 18,887 downwards.
AGAGCTCCGGTTCTGACCAGGGCACGATATATAGAGCACAGGCTCTGACATGGGCCCGGTATAGAGCACCGGATTTTAATAAGAAACGGTTAGAGTGAATCGGAACACAGTCTGGAAATACGAACCCGCTGTCCCTTATCTAGTGATGTATCTTCTTCACGGGTGGTTTTCCCACCCTAACGGACGCGTCCATCCACCCTATAGGGGCAGGGGGGAGGGACGGGGGGATGTCCGCGTCGGAGCACCGGCGGGTCCACATGACCTGGACCAAGGAGAGGACCATGCAGTACAGGGCCACACACTCCGGCTGCAGCACACCTGAGGGCTTCCGAGACATGCTCAGCATCCGACCGTGAGTCCCCACACACACACACACACACACACACACACTGAGTCACACACTCACAGATTGAAGTGTACCGTCACACTGCTGTCACCAGGGACCACTCCAACGTCAGGCGGATGCACACGGCCGTCAAGCTCAACGAGGTCATCGTCAACAAGTCCCACGACGCTCGGCTGGTCCTGCTCAACATGCCGGGGCCACCGCTAAACCAAGCCGGCGACGAGAACTGTATCCTTTACTTCCCACTTCCTCGTCTCCTTTGTGCCGCTCCCTGTGCACCAGGGTTGGACCCAGTTCCATTTCAGCCCATGTGCCTTTCACCTTTACCCTGGAATTGAACGGAGCCCATTTTAGCTTTGTGGCCAGTCTTAGATGTAGGCCCAGCAGTGGTTGTTTAGATGCTCGCTATCGAGAACACGAGCTATTCGGAGAATTTACAAAAAGTCCTTCACTCCTGGTCAGATATGGAATTTTTGGAGGTTCTAACAGAAGGATTGGAACGCGTCCTATTGGTCAGAGGAGGAGGAAGTGAAGTCATCACCATCTACTCGTGATTGAATAGCACTTACTAGCTGCGCCAGAGAAGCCCATCAAGTGGCTGGGAACACAAGGGGGTGGGGCGTATTAGCCTTGGGGGTGTGGCCCCTCCTTCAGACAGCCTCAACACTGTCTGAGATTAGCCGCAGTTTAGCTAGACGCCCTTCCACCCCCCCCTTCCCCCATTGTCAATCATTATTCTTACTTTTTCTCTTTCCACTAAAGACACGCTACTATTCCTCAAGTGAAAGAGTATGCGAGAATGCCCATGACGTTGTATGTTTCCGTGTGACTGTGTCTGTACGCCCCCGTTCGCACGTGGATGAGTCCGTCTCCTATGTGTACTAGAGATATTCATCTCAAAGAAACCAAATTATACTCCGGGTCCAGAGAATGGTAGCCAGTAACAAGGGCCGATAAGTAATGTAAACCCCACATAATGCAGGATAATATGTAGAAATGGGGTCCTGTTTTTGTCCCAAGAGGCTGCTTGTTTCCAATATGGCACAACTTTCGCACGAAATAGGAAATAAGACACCATTTGGGATCGTTTGAGCGCGTGTCCGAGATTGGTTGCAGCTGCACTCAGTGGCCCTTTGGACCAATAGATGAACCATAACCTTGTAGACAGTTCGTCCAGATTTGAGAAAATCTCTATAAAATCCAAACACTCTAGGACATTTACCTAGAAAATTCTAGAACACCCCAGAACAGCATGAGTGTTCTTACTAAGTGACTCAGGTTATAGTAGATAACGATGGGCTCTGTTCCAGAATACACTTTTGTCTTGTTTGCTACAGTGAACCTGGTCATTGTATGTAGTATGCTACTTTGGATTGTCATAAATTAGACCTGGTGTTTGGTTTTTCTGAAGTTATATTTTACGATTTAGCCTATCAGATAGGACTATATGCATAGAAACAGATTGAATAGTACACGAGTTCCCATTCCAGTCAATGAATGTAAATTTTTTATTTAGTTATTTGAGTTATATGCATGTAACACTGTACAACGGTTGAAATCAAGATGGTTGATAAACCAACCCCTGATGTTAAGTGGTTTATAGGGTACGAGTGTTATAATTGTACCTAATGAGTTTGTCATGACATCCGCCTACTAGAGGTAAACTGAGAACGGACCTAATGATTGGTGCATGGGTAGTAATCAGACCTAATTTTAAGTACCGTTTATTTCAAATACTGGAGCTGTTCTAGATTGAGCTTACCTGAAAATAGACTAATGCCAAAATATGCAGAACTCTTCAATGTGGCAGTCTTTGAGACAATCCAGAAAGAATGAGGCAAAATATTTCAGAATTAAATTTGACCAAGTACACATTAGCTAAAGATGCCGATGGAAGGCTTCTGTTTTAGATTTGGGTTGTTAGGTGATGAACGGCTACTATACGCTCCTAGTTTGCGTGTGACTGCATGATGGAAGGAGTGTCTGTATAAGATACTGTACTAGGCTATGCTTGGATAATAATGTCTGGGTATTTTGTTTTTCACCAGCGTTCAGCACATCGGGGCTCCCTAATCAACATCAAGGTTGCTAGTCTAAATATAATAGTCAATCAAAACCTATTTCAGAAATCGGTTGGACTGCCAAATCGATATAGAGCTTTGTAAGACATTTAACAACGGTTAACAAAGGTTATAAGTAATGTATTAAAGTGGTTTGAATCGAGTAACAGTGTTGTAGGTAGCAGTATTAGAGAGGGAGGTTGTCACTGTTAGACCGCCATTGTATTGACACCGAGCTGTCGCACCTTCAGTGTTAGGGAGGTCTTGGAATCTTAGTGTGGAGAATAAACGTCCCACGTGTGTATGATATAAAATATCAGGGTGTGCCATAGGCTTTATACCCAATAAGTAAAAGGTGATTTTTGTTTTGTTCCACCAGTTATCCTCTCTCGGGTACCTAGCTACACATTGAACTGCTTTTATGTGATTTGTGTGTGTTTGTGTCCCTCCGTGTGTGCGTCAACTGCCTCCTGCAACATTTGGGGGAAATGTGGCTTGTGTGCCAAATGGCACTCTGTTCGCTTATAGTGCACTAGTTAAGGGAATACAGTGGCATTTGGGACAAAGTCCTGGAGGTATTTTATTCTGCAAAACGCTTGTCTTCGATCTTTTCAATGTATTGACTTCATTGTGCAAGGATGGATTCTGTTTTACTGTTTTTTGCTTGTACATAAAAGAGAAATCCCAAGTTCTATCTTTTTTTAAATACATTAATATAAAATTTAAGAAAAAATATTTGCCTGAGGTAATGGAAATTAAACCAATTTTGAAAAAAATTACACACAACTTGTCCTTTTCTTTGTTTTTCTATGTTGTATCAAATTATGTATTAGGAATGGACATGTTAAATTGATTTTTTTTATACAAATAAACGTACACACTCGGCCTTTCAAAGAGAAATCTCTCTCCACCACTGTTTTGTTTTTTAATAATATGATAGAGAAACATTTTAAACAAATTTTTTACTGGAATATTGAAGATGGAGGGTGTTACTTATGTTGAGATTTACACAAAGACCACAAGCTTTGGGGGAAAAACATCTTAATTAAATAAATTGCTTTAGGAATCTGATCAGTATTTAGGAAGCTGAACGCTGTTTTTGGGGTAATATCTCTAACAACATTAGTGATACTTACAAATAAAAATGGATAAAGCGAGGTTTGGGCATTCCTCTTTAAAATATTTTGAGATGGCCCAGCGTCAACGTTATCGCATTGTGGATATGATGTCACTTCTCATTGTTAAGAAAACCCGGAAGCCGATGCCATGTTGTGTTTTTTGAAGACAAATCCTCTGTCGAAGTTAAGAAAAGTGTGACTGAACAGATTTCGGGGTGAGAATGGAGGTAAGAAGAAGAGTAGACCGTTTCTCAATTGGACTGGCTAGTTTGTGGTTGGATTATCCAACTATGTTCTGGTTGAATCACCCAAGCAAGTGTCCACAGAGGTTCAACATTCAAGCACATAAAGAGTATACCAGAAAGCCTGACACAATTTAGAACTAGCATTTCTGTCTAACTATTTCATAGTGAGAGCTAATAGTAACGACATGTATTAGATTTTATTTTAAAAGTCCCTAAAGATTTAGATGAGCTAGTTAGCTTTACTGGTCTGTTCGTATGCCGATTAATCGTATCACAGAAAGATGGCAACAGGACAGACATCATTTACTCGCTGTCAATGTCTGAGTAGTCTGAAAAGCTAATACCGGAGGCGATTTATGTTTATTTTTACAATGGACTTTTCCAAAGATTTGGAAATGAGTTAGTGGTAATAACATTTGTTCTGTCCTGATAATAAACAGTTAAATTATTTCATTTGTCTTGGTCCTTACTAGGCCAATGGAATAAACCATTTTAGAAAACGATGAGGGAGTGGAGCTCCAGTTTGGACACCAGTTATTTCAACGAAACACGGGTTTGTTATTAGTAATAACATGAGGTATATCTGCATATTGACACTTGAATAATGTTAGATTTCCGGTGAAAGTCAAATCGTAACGCCCCTCGTACACCAATCTACACACTGCAGTCCGCCCCCGGGATTATGGTGATTATATTCCAAATCCACCATTCTGGTTCCATTGAGCAGCCTTAGAACTCGTACGACGAGCACTGTCTTGACACGGTGCTGCCGTGGGAAATAATTGGACTATCTGAAATGCACCTATGAAAACGGTCATTTGTGGCACCCTATATGCCTCCGGTTAACGTATGTTATTATGGTTTAAATTGCTTCTATTTTTATCCGGTTATTGTAGCTCTATACATTTGACTAGACAGGTGCCGCTAGCACAGTATTCGGTACTGTCTACTGCCTTGCGTCAGCATAGTAGGACAGTCACGCTAGCTAGCTTGTAACAGGCGGGGTGGTTATTTTTGGGATGAGTGAGTGTTGGCATGTATAAAAACAATATTTAGCCATGTCAGCATTGCTAACGACTGGTTCGTTTTATACCGTTACGTTTCTGAATTTGTTTTGTTTAGCTTCTTGATTTCGTATTCAGTTGTCAATGTGCTACAAACGAAGTACATAGTACAGTTGTTTTAGTTAAGACGTTTTTCCACATACGTTCAGTTGCATTGGTTGAATGTCGTACGAGGCGCCTTTTAGAAAATGGACCTGAATTTTTATGCTGATCTAACGGATGGGACCGGGCAGCACGGTGATTCAGAGTTTCTGGACCCTGGTTCGTTCAATGGATTTGAAAATAAGGTGACTGACAAGTGACATCAATATGGATGTAATAGGCCCTTGTTTGTTTTCGTGTGTGTGTACTTGTTTTTGGGATGTTTACAATTTCTTAAAAAAAATACTGAATGTGTGTGTTTGTTATGCCGTTCAAGGATGTTATGCATGATGTCAGGGACTATACAAAAAGGATCAGTATCGCGATGCTCAAGATGAGCAGCAATGGAGGACCATAATCTTCAAGTTATGTGTGGATGACTGTCTGACTGTGTTTTAGTTCCCTGGAGGCAGTGATAACTATCTCACCATCAGCGGGACAGGACATCCGTTTCTCTCATCCTCTGAGGTAGCTACTCGCCAGTCTCTAACATTCTGCTCTCGGTTCATTCCCTTCTAATCTATTCGCTCTCATCCACTGTTACAGTTGATGAAGTGTGACAATGACTTCTGCTTCCCCATTTCTTTCAACTCACACCCAAACGCTCCCTTTCCCCTCGTCCTCCAACTTCCCACGCACCGTTCCCTCCCCTTCCTCCTTACAGACGTTTCACACGCCCAGTCTGGGCGATGAGGAGTTCGAGATCCCCCCCATATCCCTGGACCCGGACCAAGCCCTGACCGTGTCCGACGTGGAGGCCCACTTCGGGGAGCTCTCGGACGGGGAGCGCGGCGGGAACGCGGTGGTCGGGGCCGATGATCCGTCCTTCGCGTCCACCTTCGTCAACTCGGGGTCACAGGGCCTGGCCAATCACCTGACGCTAGGGGGCATGGGTCAGCCCGGCGGAGGAGGAGCCATGCTCGGGTCGGCTCTGGGCATGGTGAGGACTGCCGGCGTGGGGAATGCTTTGTGACACTTCCCTGTGTAGTGCACTGCTTTTGACCAGGGCCCATGGAGTATGTGTCAAAAGTAGTGCGCTACTTAAAAGCTTCTTAGGGGGCCACTTCCAAAACTGTTAGTTCTTGACTGCAATGTTTATTTCTATGAATTTGTGCTTTTGTTTTTGACCGCGGTCCGTTATTTGTTACCAGGCTGGTTGCTGTATTAAATTAGTTATCTTTTCGTCACGCCTCTTTTTTAGGATCTGGGCCACCCTATTGGCTCCCAGTTCAGCAGCTCTTCTCCAATGACCATAGACGTCCCACTGAGTGACATGGGCCACGGCCTGTTGGGCCACAACCAGCTGACCACCATCGACCAGTCAGAACTCAGCGCCCAGCTTGGGCTCAGCCTTGGGGGAGGGGCCATCCTGCCAAGGTCGCAGTCGCCGGACCAACCACTGTCGGCCGCTGCTTCACCGACTGGCTCGTTACAGGACGACGATATGGACGACTTTCGACGGGTCCGTCATTCTTGTCACTTCCTCTGTCTTGGTTTATGTGTCTAAGCACCTTTCTGTCTGTCGCTTATTGGTAACTTCTATAGCTGCCCTCCGATTCCCCCCCCCCCGCTAAAGGCTTTAACTGCATTTGATTTTTAAGACCGGCCTACGGAGGTTTTAGACAGATTTCAAATTTTTCGAGTATTGCATAGAAGAAAATGAAGAAAACGCGTGTAGTATAGAGTAGGAGTTCATGGGTTCAGATGCAAAATGTATTGCTTTTGATTAAAATACTCTACCTGCTTGCCTGGGAATCAAGTTTGACGTTGCCAAAATAGACTTGATGTGGATGTTGCATGTTTTTGGACATGTTTTCGCTGACAGCGCAAGCAAGCAACGCAAATTACTTTTACATTTAAGGAAGGCGCTCCTTTTGCATGTTCGCTGGTTTAACCTAGACTAGCTTATTAGAACTGCTTCATTCATTATTCACCAGATAGAATTGAACATGAAACTGATCTTTGTTCATCCCACTGTTTTCCCCGTTGTGAACACAGAGCGTCCTGGTAGAGTCTCCTATGTCTCTGGGCGTCATCTCCCTGGACCACACTCTCTCCGATTCCCTGTTTCCTTCCTCCGCCCCCTCCTCCAGCGCCCCCTCCGCCCTCGTCCGGAGAGGGGGCGTGGCCAGTGGAGGAGGTGGGAAGAAAGGGAGGAAGAAGAAAGACCCCAATGAACCTCAGAAGCCTGTGTCGGCTTACGCTCTGTTCTTCAGGGACACGCAGGCGGCCATTAAAGGCCAGAACCCCAACGCCACCTTTGGAGAGGTGTCCAAGATAGTCGCCTCTATGTGGGACAGCCTGGGGGAGGAACAGAAACAGGTACAGGAAACAGGGTTCTCCACATTTTGTACTTTTTTAAAATTTTGGTGGGGACAGGGACAAGCTCTGAAGGGGAAGAATAGTTTAATCCATCTTGGAACTCAAAGTGTCCTCCTAGAGCTTAAACCTCTTCAACCTGAACATCGCAAATGTCCTGATTTGATGTCCAGTTTTTTTTAACATGCCAGAAATCACACTATTCTCCAGAATGGTTGGCATAAGTAATTAGTGTGCTTGCTTTGGCAAGCCACACTACCATTATCTCACGTATATATTTATTTATTATTATAGCCACCTCAGTCTTAAGGGACCGTTTAACTTTTTTTCATTGCTTCCTGTTTCACTAAAATGTAAAAACGAAGTAACACGCATGTCAGATCTGTTCTGTCATCTGTCACTATACAAAAAGTTGAAAAGCCACTGGAATGGTAGTAAACATTTTACCCTCACACAGTGAGGAAGCTGTTGTGTTAGGCAAGGAACTATCTCCAACAGTCCACAATTGGAGAAATGCAGAACTTAATTGCATGTTGGGGTCATTTGGTCTCCAATGCTATGCCTTGGATCTCTGCCCTGGTATTTTCCAAAAAGAATCAGGTTCTCGGCCCGGATATGTATTCCTTAAATAACCTCAGTCCTACTGGTAAATATGGGGGTAGATCTTTTGATTAATGGAACTGATTTGCAGCAAATTAACTCTGCTATTTTAAACAAAAATCTTGTTGCCTCCTCTACAAGGAGAATTTTTGGCTACAAGGGGAACACGTGAAATAAAAAAAACACCGTTAGAATGACTTTATTCGTAACCAAGAGGAATTGTACCTGTAGATGTAACTGTGAATAACATTGGGTTCACATGTTCATCTCAGGTATACAAGAGGAAAACTGAAGCTGCAAAGAAGGAGTATTTGAAGGCTCTGGCAGCCTATAAGTCAGATATACTTTCCCAGGTGAGACTTGAACCGGTTAGTCTGTTACTAGGTTTGTTTTGACCCCAAAAATGTTTCTGGGTGTAAACGTATCCTGTATTTTCTCCCTGCTTTCCTCTCCCAGCCGACCATTGAGGTCCTGGACACCTCCCCTTCGCCTCCCTCTCCACCTCCCCCTGCCCCGCTCCCGAGCCCGGCCGCGCCACCCCCCCGCCCCAGCCGCACATTCGCCCCGGAGGAGAACACCATCACCAACATCTGCACCTCCAACATCATCCTGGCGGGCGGCGACCTCCCCCAGGTCACCACCCGGTCCCGCACGGGGGCCCACAAACCCCCCGCCGCCCCCACGCTCCCGCCGCCGCTGCCGGCCCCGCCCACCGTGGCCAAGATCATCATCAAGCAGCAGACGGCGTCGTCGGGGGCGACGGTGGTGTCGGGCGGTGCGGCCCGCCAGCCCCCGCCCCTCCAGCAGATGCAGAGCACGCCGCCGCCCCCCCGCCTCCAGCAGATGGTGCGCGCCCAGGCCCCCCCGCCGCTGCAGGCCAAGCCGCGGACGCCCCCGCTGCAGATCAAGATCGTCCCCCCGGCCGCCGATCCGGACTCTCCCATTATCGTGACGGCCATGGGGGGGCTGACCGCGTCGGGCGTGGCCACACCGACCTTGGGGGAGCTGGTGCAGTCGGCCGCCATAGTGACGACCTGCTCGACGGAAGACGGCGCGGAAGGAGAGGAAGCGGTAGGGGATTCATACTTCTCTTATTAGGGGGGGGGGCAGGAGTTTCCCTTATGACTGGAAATCCTCAGGGACTGGGCTCCTATTGCTGAGTCTACTTCCCTGATGAGTCATGTCATCATATATGAGTCGCTCAGTCCCCCTCTCTCTCTCGCTCCCCTCCTATTCTCTTTTTCTCCTCTCTCATTTTCCCATCTGGCACTTCTCTATAACGCCACACCCCATTCTGGTCCCCTCAGATGCAGGTGGAGTTGAACGTGTCTCCGGGGCCGGACGTGACCCAGACCACGTGCCCCAACATCTGCGTCCGCGCCGGCTGCACCAACCCGGCTGTGGAGAACAAGGACTGGGACCTGGAGTACTGCAGCAACGAGTGCGTTGCCACGCACTGCAGGTACTGGATCGGCGCGCTGCCGGACCCGCTGGGTGACGGAGCCGTGTTCTCGACAGGCCCGGGAGAAACACTCCGGCTGTCATGTTTCTTTTCGTTCTCTTGAGCGATTTTCCGGCTGATTGACGTGTCGATTGTCTCCACAGGGATGTGTTCATGGCCTGGTGCGCGATCCGAGGGCAGAACTCCGCCAGCGTCACGTAGGGAACGGACGGAGGATGAGCGAGAGACGGACATGGAGGTCGGGGGAGGCCTCAGAGACCCAAGGGGAAAGGAGTATACAGGAGGTGGACATGAGGGGGTGGGGGGGGGGAGGTGACGGCTGTTTTCCACAACAAGACTTTGTCCTCAAAGAAGAACCCCGGGGGAAGGCCAAATCTCCTGGGACGATAAATTATCACGTTCAAATAGAGTGTTTTATATGACATGTTTTTAATCATTTTAAAATGTCGGGAAGGGTAATATAATGCTACAGGTACTCCTGGTCTGTGTCTTGGGTTTCATGACTAGTTGGACTAAGGGCACCTCTTTGCAAATGTCACTGTACAGGACCTCCGACAAAATACGGGAGTTTTGATCTGATCACATGACCGATGAACAGGACTTGATGACCATTTTCTTCCAGGCCAGGTTACATGATCCGAAACAAACTCGGAACCCTCCATCAGTCAACTTTTGTCTGTGCCATTTCTCTTCTGACTGTTGCAGTGAAACACTGTTCCTGACCTAAGTAGTGTCCTGCTCAACAAGTGGTTGAAGGCATGTACATCGTGACCTACGATTGGTTGGCAATGCCCTGCCTTGTCCTAATGGTTGAGGTTGTTGATGTCCAATACTTCACTGATGATGCATCTCTAGCCATACCATTTACATACATTCACTAATTGATATGTTAGCCAATAAGTAAAGCATAGAAAACCTAAATATTTAGGTTGCTCAAGTGGTATCCGGGGTTTTAGATTCTACCGGGGATAGGCACAAAACCTCAAGACTTCACAACGTCTTGAAACCAGGGGTGAAGTACTTCATCACAGTCTCTGTAAGTGGAACTGCAGGTATTGTCATATCGCTGTTTCCTGTTCTATCTAAAGCTTCCTTCCAGCCAAAAAGTTCCATCTAGGAAACAGCATTGGTTTCAAAGACAAAATAAGTGATTGCAGAGTTTATCTGTATATATCTGAATCAAATTTTGGGGTGAATTGTGATTGGGAATATGCCTGAGATCAGGTCTTTTTTTTAATAACAATGGCTGAGTCCCAAATGAACCACCATTACACAAGCGAATAATTACATTTTGGTAATTTAGCAGGCCCTCTCATCCAGTGTGACTTATAGTACTGAGAGCATCCATTTCTCCATAACCCATGTGGGAATCCAATCTCTGGCGCTACTAGCGCCCTGATATACCAGCTAAACTACGCTGAGCGGATCCTTGTGAGATTGACCCACAAGTGGTCCCTTACAGAAGGTTGAGGATGTGGAATCCCATTCGACCGTGACATTTTTGAGCTTGGGAAAATTCACACACGCTGGCATAGGCTTACCTAATCATATGATGTGGGTTTGTATGATTTTTAGACTTGACAGATACATCCAGAAGATGGAATGCCTCCTTATTCTTATAAGGATATAACAGGATATTTTCAAATTCATGCTCATAATGCCACCTGAAAGGGAACATGAATCACAGCATTCAAATCTTTAGTGTCCCAAGGTGGTTATAATTATTGATCCCCTCTTTACTTTGAAAGTCTGTTTATGAGTTCCAGCAGCAACGTGGGGCCGGGGAGGGCCCTTTGAGTATCCATTGGCTAAATCTGATTCCCAAATGTAACCAATAGGAGTAAGTGGCCAATATTCAAGGATATACCGTTGTTTTTTAGAAGACATTGTGGCACAAAAAAGGCTTCTTTTACGTTCTATAAATACATCGTCAGACAGAAGTCAAACGTAGTTGCCGGTGATAGACCAGTATCTCAGTCTGCCTCCTTAAAACCATTGGGGGCAGCCTTGAGAAACCCTGCCACGTTAACCCCAACTGACCCCTGTGCACGGGTGGAGATCAGAGGCATGAGTAGTATATTAACATCCACACTGCCCTGGGAATCCTCACCATACTGTTGTACCAATCGAATCCTCTCAGATTACCACCAGGGCTTACTAGGGGATTTGGGATTGGCATGTTTCAGTAAGACGTTCAGACTTTCGAGGCATGGTTACTCTGGCCAGGTGTTGCTCAAAGTCACAAGTGACATATTTTTTATGAACAATGGGCATGCTAAAAGCGGTATTAAGTACAGCGCAATTTAATTCAGTTATATTGTTAAATGTTCAAAACATGTGGGGCAAAGTCAAAACAAACATATACTGGCTAACTTGTGATTTAGGACAAGAATGGGTTGTTATATTCAAACTGACGTGTAGGTCAGTCAGATGACAGTCACCTCCAGTCATTCTGATTTAGTCCAACATGGACATTGTAAGGCTCTGACTAAAGATCACTGCAAAAACCTGCTGATCTAAAAATCATAAATAATAATGATGACTAATAATTTGCCTATGATACGTCATGGGATTAATCTACCTGAACACAGCAAACGTCTTTGTTCTGAAGATGCAGATAGAAATGCCTTGTATAGAATTGATAATTATTTCATGATGTATTTCTATCCAAGTGGTGCATACTAAACATGATACCTTTTGAATGGAATGGGCTTTTCTTGAAAGTATTCATATTAAAAACACTTAGAATTCCAGATTTTTTTTAAAATATATATTGGTCAAATTAGACTTTAATTTCAATTATAATTGAAAGAGAATGGTCAATACTCGTTTTATTAAAATGTCTGGTTGGAAAGGGAATTTAACTTTTTGAAATGTTTATCTCAGTCTGGACCAGTATTCCTTGAGCATCTCAATGGAGTGGGGATTCTAGGTCAGCACTCTGACTTGATCTTAGTGATAATTGTTATGATGTGTACAAATACATCATCATTCAGTGAAACAAAGGGTTTTCATTTTAATTCCATTCATAAGTCATACTATCTCTAATGTTTCCCTACTGCATCCATAAATTTGATTTATAAACCGTTGGATTAGTGAAAGGGAAATGATAGGTTCTGGATAAAAAAATAATGTCACCCACATGTTCAAGTGTAATAAAAAAACGAAAGGAAACGTGTAAATATGTTTATTGTAATAACAATACAAATGGAATAATCAAATGCTTATCGGTGTCGGATCTACCTTAGAGTGTATATGTGGAGACCCCACGAAGGTTGTAAAACTATGTCCCAAGGGAAAATGCAATTTTCAGTTCCAGATCTTGGGCTTCAGGCTAGGGAATATAGAGAACGGGTTTCTGGGAAAGGGTTGGGTCTCAGCTGACCACAAGGATAGAAAGAACAATACATACAAATGTATTGAGTTATTAAAAAAGTTAATATTTAGAAATTTTAAATAATTTATCTGACACTCGTTTACCTATTCTATTTTTAAAGCAATGTTTTAAAATGGCTATTGTATAAATGTTAATTTAATGTTTAGTTTCCAGGCAGAACCTATGCACAATAACGCAATAAAGAGCCGAAATGAGTGTTCAACAAGTCATTAATCATAAGGCATTGTACAAATACCGCTAACCCGTTGCTTTAATGCTCTTATGAACTGGTTTATTACGGCAATTAGAACAGCAAAAAGTGGTATTGCTATTATTCAGTGCATAACCATGTTAATATAAAAAATATAAGTATCGAGCTTTTGGAATTGGGATTGAAGTTATTGGGACTTAATCACCTTAATAATATTCTAGGTCACTGAGCAATCCTTACAAATCATGTTCCATGTGTAAAAATATGTTTCTCCAGCTGCCCATTCGTTTCCATGGTGACGTTTTTAGAACTTTCGAATTCTTCAGGTGGCGGGAAATTATGCCGTGGCGGGAAAAAAGCGCATGGTCAGGCCGAGGCAGGTTTTCAGATGCTGTTTGGGAGGCGCTGTTGAGCAAATGTAAAACAAAGAAATGTTATACTAACGATATGCATGAAATGCACCAAATAGAACACCAATAGAACCAAATCCAGGAAATGTATACACTGATATATAACACATAAAAATTTACATCGATTAATAGTAGAAATGAATGTATCAATAACATGAGCAAAACCAAGATTGATTGTGTGAAAGTACCAGCGCACCATTACATAATCATTTCCTTTACATTTTAGTCATGTTCACGTGATAATTCATCAAATAACAATAACATCTAACAATCGTAGTACATATTCCTTCAACAAATGGTGTATAATCAAAGTCAGTGCTAGTATAAAAGCCTGTTTTGATGTATTTGTCCTAGATAGAGGCTGAGTGTGAGAACTGGCCTATCTTATAACATGCAAAATAGAATCGACTGCAAGTCCTAGGGGGAGGGAGAGAGAAGGGAGAGAAGGGGAAAGTCGTTTATGCGTGGCACGAGTGTCGACAACAAAACAACTTAATGTTATGCAATTATTAATCTAAAAAAATTCTAATTTCACCGTGTATATCTTTTTTTTTTATTAGAACGCTTGTTATTTATGAACGTTTTTTTTATTTTTTATATTGTAATATTTGGCCACATTTCAGCCATAGGGCACATCTTGTGTAGAATTGAACGTAATCACCGTACATACATCGAAGAGGAAAGAAGAATTTCTTTTGATATAGGTTTTTAGGCGTGGAAAGTGCGTGAAGCAGCAGCCACACTGCTCCGGCCCGTGCTGTTTTGAGAAGCCAGGAGCTGGAGTTTGAAGGTGCAGAAGATTCGCTATGGCGGTAAACTTGGACAAGGAAGCGTACTACCGCCGAATCAAACGTTTATATGGCAATTGGAAGGTAAATCGCTTTTGAGAAAAGCTAGCTTTTTACAATAGATTTGTATAAAACTCAGTAAAGCATGCTTTAGTTTAGGTGATGATGGCGAGTAGCCGCGTTTTTGACGTGCGTGGTTGACTTTGCGGTGTGTGAGTATGAAGCGCAAAAAGGACCCAACAATTAGCGGAAGGCCTCGATTTCATTATATAGATTGTATATTAAGTATATCTTAGAAATTTTTTAAATAATACAAAATTGTCACCTGCCTCATTGTCCACCAAGTCGGCCACTTAGCTACCCATTAGCATCCATAGCTAGCTAGCTAGCTAGTTACTACTTGGCCAAATCTTGTACTGTGTTGTACTACTACCAGGTTAGCTGATGTAGTTTCGAGTGGAGCGTGCAATGTTAGCCGGCCAACTATTAATTTACACCATGGTTGCGCACCTAACATTTCACCAAACACGACTAGACGTGGAATCTTAATGGATTGTTTTGACAGAAATAACACTTGGCTATCTTGTTGCCTTCTGTCTATCCATGCAACCATTAGTAATCATTCAACCTTGCCAACTAGGTAACCAGTTACCAAGCTATCTCAACATCAGAAAGTTAAGACATGTATTTGCTAGCATGCTAGCTAGTTTTGTATCGCGCCAATACAGTAATTTGTTACATTCACATTCTTGTTGTTATTTTTGTCGGAACTCATCAGTTTGTATCTTCTGCATTTTGAATGCCAATCTAGACACTATTGCTAGTATCATCTTAAGTTTGTAATTACTTGCTTAGATAGCTAGCTGGGTTGTAGCTTGCTAGCAGTTTGCATTCCTATTCATTTATTTAGTTATTGCAACGATTTAAAAACGTACAATTGACCCGGCTAACTTAATTACTTGGTTCTCTTTAAATTAAGAAAAAAAAAGTTCAATCAACGATTTTGTTTTATTGTCTTTTTTCTATCAGAAAGGAGAAGATGAATTTGGAAAGGTGGATGCCATGGTGGTCTCGGTGGGGGTGGACGAGGAGATAGTATACGCCAAATCCACTGCCCTGCAGGTAAAACGAAGAAACGTATCAAGAGTAAATCCTGACGACTCCATGCCCTATTTGTTGGCTGTAGTGTGGAATAATTGAAGTCAGGACAAGTAGTCAAAAAATCTCGTGACTCATATGTTGGACATAAAACCAACACATGTTAACCCGGGTGTTTACTTAACATTCATTAAAGTAATTTTTGCTCCTGTCCAGAGAGACTAAATGCTTGATGTATTTTGAGATTAAGTTGTGTACCGTCCTGACCCACTCTTCATTCCCTTCCTCTACTCCAGACGTGGCTGTTTGGCTATGAGTTAACCGACACCATCATGGTCTTCTGTGAGTCTAAGATCATTTTCCTGGCCAGCAAGAAGAAGGTGGAGTTTCTTAAGCAGGTGGCTGTCACCAAGGGCAGTGAAAATGCCAACGGGGTTCCACCAATCACACTGCTTGTCAGGGAAAAGGTAAGCATGGGTTGACATTTTTCTCGTTCAAGTGCAGTGGTCTCGGATTTGCCCAGGGGTCCCGCAGTGATGGGTGGGCCCTTTCTGGTATTGTGTGTGGTGGAGTGGTTAGTAATCAAATTGCCTTTGCCTGCTTTGCCTTGGTGCAGTCTAGCAAGACCTTGTTGCACCTTCGTTGTGTGGACTCAATCTAGGACTGGAGTGCGTTCCTTTCGTCACCAAATGGTTCCAGGATATACTGCCTGGTTAAACGAGCTGCATGATAGGAACCAGAACGGTATGGTTTGTGCTAGAAAATAAGGATGTCACAATTCCAGAATTTTAAACTTTGATATGATACCAGACAAGTTGCATAGTTCTCGGTGCTTTGGCAAAAAGTCTAAAACAATGGTGTGGCATAATTTATTTTTAAGAATTAGTAAAAAGAAAGGGGTTGATTGAATAAACAAACACATGGACCTCTCAGTGTTTAAGTCTAGGATCAAATATTAAATATCTTTTTGTGAAAATGATTCCAGTGAGTGCCTCTCAGTTAGGCTAAATATTGTTTGTTTTTTTTGTCTACAGAATATGTCCACCAACGTGCATGGCAAAAGTCATGATGTATGTCATTTTCCGTTTTTCAGATCAACACAACTTTATCATAAATCTGAACAATTGGCTAGCTGGGCTATACTTTTGTTGGATTTATGTCCGCTTAATGTACTTCAGATGGCACTCGTAGCAATAAGTCATGAGCATGGCAAGCTCACTTAAAGCCATGAACATACTCAATCGTAGGTGACAAGTCGGTACACTAACTAAATGTTAACTAGATGGAGCGGATCTGTGTCTTCCAGTAAGTGTGTTACTACTGGGGTTCCCCAAGGCTTCGTTCTTGGCCTACTCCTCTCTATATCCCAAGTCTCTTGTCTCGGTTATATCCTCAGATGGTCTTTCCAATCACTGCTATGCTGATGACACTCAGCTTTTTTCTCCCCCACCCCCTTCTGACACCTAGGAGTCAACATGTATTTCTGCATGCCTGGCTACATCTTCCATTGGATGTTGGCCTGCCTAATCAAGCTCAACCTTGACAAGACTGAGCTGCTCTACTTTAATGGGAAAGCTTGTCCACTTCAGGACTTCATGGTTGACAACTGACCAGTGTCCTCCTCCCAAGAGTGCAAAGAACCTTGGAAGTCACCCTTCCCAACATCTCCCACATATCTTGCTTCTTCACACTTTACTCTGGCTTTCAGTTGACGCTTGAATCCGCGTCAAGGCTATGGTCTTTGCAAACGGAGCAATAAGAGGAGCTTATTTTCGCTACATTCAGGCAATGAGCAAACCCTACATCTATACCCCTGTTTATTGATCAGCCACCTCTGAACTCTTGGCTGTCCCACTCTGGGGCAGTCCCCGATTCATGCAGTCAAAATTATTTTGTTCTGCCAGGTAAGGTAATCTTTATTATCCCAGAGGAGCAGTTTTTTTGGACAGCCAGCAGAAAATTCAGCCATCATCACAAACATCACCCCCAACAACAGGCTAGGATAGCAGTGTACCTATATCCATAAAACATCTAAAAAAATTCCACTGTTTGTCTTTTTTTGTTATCGTTTAATATTTTATTTTTGTTATTTGCATGGTCTTCATTCTAGCACTGTCTTATTCATCAATTAGAAGGCATTTACTACCAAGCTGTGTTATTGTTACCTAGCTCTTTAAAAAAAAAAAAAAATGTTGGCTGATGGGAATGTGATTGAGCTGAAAGTGCATCATGGTCCAATCTGTATCTCTCAATGTCACTTGATAGAACGAGAGCAACAAGGCTAACTTTGAGAAGATGATGGAGGCGATCCGGGCCAGTAAGCAGGGCAGGACTGTTGGTGTGTTCAGTAAAGACAAGTTTCCTGGAGACTACATGAAGAGTTGGAACGACATGATCACCGCAGAGGGCTTGGAGAAGGTAAGAATCAGGATGGATGGAGGATGTGTGTATGTATATGTGGTTTTAATCACATCACAGTATTTTCCGGAGTGATAGGTATTAAGGGCAGAACAGCAATTCTATTTACCTTGTTGGCTCAGGGCGTCAAACATGTTTCCGTTTAGATTACTGACCCAACGCTTTTAACATTCAACTTGTTTGCAACCTGTAGGTCAAGCACATGTACAAATGAGTCATGTTTGATTGTCAACTGGACAATATTCACATTTCAATGTCTCTGAACTGTAGTTTGAGGAAAAAAAATTATAAATCCTTTAATATACATAATTACATTACATGTTACCTATTGGCTAAATATACTTTTAGACCCCTGTTCTGTGCAGAGTCCTGGCAAAGACTTAAAGACGTCTCAGCTAGGCACTTCGCCATAAGTATTTTAACGGGATGTCATGTCCTGTGATAGATTAGTGTTCTGTCCATTTGGTGAACTTGTATTCCCGGGCCAACTTGCGCTACGAACACTGTCCTCGTGCAAGTCTGCTCTTGTCCTCTTTGATGCTGACATGAGGTAGGCTCCATATTCACTGCTCCATATACACTGCTTGTTGAACAAAATATATTGAAGAGTAAACTCTTTACTGTATATTGTATGATTTGTTGAGGAACAAAAACAACAACGGTTACTGTAAACCGAAATCACCAGCCGATTGAGGGCTGGATTCGAACTCTCACTGAGAATCAAAATAAACAATTTCTGGCTACTGAAATTCTATAGAAGTCACAGGCCATTTCAACTTGCTTGAATTTCATCACAGCAATTCATAATATGACTCAGTAGTGTGTTTGGCCCCCACCTGCCTGTATGTACTCCTGTCAACATCTGGGCATGTTGATGAGACCGTGGATGGTTTCCCTTCGGATTGAATGCATCGATGCCTAACGTCCATGAGCGTCTCAATTGAATTCGGGTCTGGGGAACGTGACGGACAGTCAATAGCATCCATTCCTTTGTCAGCCAGAGGCTTCATACACATTGGCCACATGAGGCCGAGCATTATCCTGCACTCGAGGAACCCAAGGCCCACTGCACCAGTGTAAGGTTTGATGATGGGCCTGAGGGTTAGATAGCATTATCCTGCACTCGAGGAACCCAAGGCCCACTGCACCAGTGTAAGGTTTGATGATGGGCCTGAGGGTTAGATAGCATTATCCTGCACTCGAGGAACCCAAGGCCCACTGCACCAGTGTC
>JACXGK010008914.1:0-21144 GCA_016801125.1 Novumbra hubbsi | reverse complement strand
CTCTTAGACAAAATCCATGAGAGAGATCTCACATTGTCTTACAAGAAGAGCATGGCTGAGTGGAAAGCTTTTATTGGCCAATAAAACCAGTGGTCAGTGGTCCTGTATGGTGCATCCTTAATGATGATGTTACAATGGTTAATGGTGTATTGAGGGACTAGTTGTTCATGTAAGCCCAGAACCTTTGGGTTGAATGTTAAAATATTAAGCATTTGTATTAAGAATGAATGTCACAGGTGGAGCAGTTTTAGTGTGCCTATATGCTCTGAGTGTGCCTGTGCAAAGCACAGGTCTTGTATGTGTGTTGAGGGGCACATTGGTCAGATGTTTGGACCTGACCCTAACTCACTCACATATTTGGCATGTTCTGCTATGTTTTCATATTGCAGTTCCATAAATACTGTGAGCCAAAATGATGAGAAAAATTTAACTGTTTCCCTTTTATGCAGTCCTCTGGGACTTTTTGCTGTTTAAATAATAATTTAAAAAAAGTTGGTTAAATGCAAGACTAGTTTTCATTTTGTACTTATTTTGTACTTATTTTTTTTTGCTTATTTTTGGAGTGGCCTTTTTTCCAGTGTGATGTTAATGTGAACAAGGTGATAACTCAATACACTTGTGTTTGTCAGGGTTCCGCCCCCCTGACTCGGCTCATCTCTGGTCCTGCCACCACATTTTTTTCGACTATTTTTATGCTTGTCTCATCTGAGCACCCATACTGCTGGTTTCGTCCCAGCTTCCTTATACAATTCATCCGCTTGTCACATTCGAGCCCCCAACCACGGTCGTTTTCCTCCAAGCCCCTACCTATTAACCAATCTCCTACACATTGTGCATTTGGGTCCCTCTCCATTAGCCGCTAATCCGGTCCTTAGTGTTTTAGAAAATAATGCTTTACTTGTATGGTAAATAGGTTGTTCTACTTGATATAGTCAGTAGACAAATCAGGTCATTCCATATTTTTCAGTAGAGAATATTGTGTATGCATTGAGTTATTGACCTTGTTTAAGATTATGTTTACATTATTTACATTACTGTTCACTGCAGTCACAATGTACCTTTTTCTGTAGGTTCGGTTTCCAGATACACCAATCTATATCCATCTGTGTTTATCCATAAGGTCTAGGAACACACTTTCAGTGCCTGTATTTTTCAGGGTACTATGCAACACTTAGTTTGTGAAAGTTGGCATTGTTGGATGGGTTTGGTGTAGAATAACTTGACTGGCCTGCATAGAGCCCTGACCTCAACCCCATCAAACACCTTTGGGATGAACTAGAATGGAGATTGCGAGCCAGACCCTCTTGTCCAACGTCACTGTCTGACCTCACCAATGATCCTCCGGAAGAATATCCAGAAATCTCCAACATCTTGTAGTCTGAAGTCTTCCCAGAAGAGTGGAAGCAGTTATTGCTGCAAAGGGGGGACCAACTCAATATGAAGCCTATGGATTCAGAATGGGATGTCATACAAGCTCCTGTAGGTGTAATGTGTAAGTGTCCCAAAACAGCAAAATGTTCCTACGATATGTCACATGTTTCAGTCTATCAAACTGCTTATTCCTGGCGTTGTTCTAATTGGCTACTCAGGCCACATCTGAGGGAAGGACAACAGACCTTCCGTGAATTTGGGAGCAAGTGTCTGGGAAGTATCTGACCCTTAGTCTAAAACATTAAAACATTTCAATATGGGAATGCAGACGATACGGGGATAAGTTTACCTTTTCTTTACATATTCCTGGTTTAACCCCTTATATCATATCGTAAAACACACCTAACTATCAGTTTACCTGCCATGGTGGTGTAGTTCTTCGAAAGGTCAGAAGAGGCTGTACAGAAGTCAGGATAAATAGTGACCAAGTAATAAACAGAAGCAGCTTGACCGTAAACCACCTGTATCAGTTTGGGTTATTATAGGTTACTAGTATATGTAACACATGACAGAATGTGAGGGAAGTAAAAGTAATGTTAAGAACTGAGTTTTTAGGTTAACCCTCCAATCACATTATTTTTAATATGTTGTTAATATGTTTATACATTTTACAGTGATTTTACATTTTACAGTGATTACAAAGATACAGTGCAATCCAAACCAAAAACATATTTAGAGACAATAAATCATAATTTGAGAAAGCTCAGCATGTCATAATCAAAAGTAGAGTTAATTACAGTATATCATGAATAAATGGATAAGCTCTTCTTAAGGGATAACGAGTAGCAAAACGTAGTAGTGCTAATTCAAATGTCACATTTCATATGCTTGTCATAACCTTGTCAGTGGCATATGCTCACCGGTCTACAACTGCTCGTTAACGCAAATATCTTATCAGCCAATCCTGTGGCAGCAACTCAGTGCATTGGGCATGTAGACACGGTCAGGACCATCTGCTGAATTTCATCCAAGCATCAGAATGGGGAAGAATGTGGCATGGCGGTTGTGGCCAGGCGGGCTGCCTTGAGTATTACAGTAAGTGCTGATCTACAGGGGCTTTTCCGGCACAACCATTTCTAGCGTTCACTGAGAATGGTCCGACCGATTAAATATCAGACTGGAAGAAACGGTGCCTGATTTGACTCGATCTCCGCTGTGACATTCAGGGTCATTTGGCGTCAACAACCTGCAAGCATGGATCCGTCCTTTCTTGTATCAACGGTTGTATCATCTAAAACTGAAATTATTATAATATAAACAACCGAAATATGAATATACTTTTATATAATATTTTTTATATGAACGTGTCATCGTGCAGTGTCAATTCATTCATATGAGAACTGAATAGGTAAACGCGCCACGTAAAGGATAAACGACTTCTCCATTCAGAAGACTCTTTAGCTAAGATATCAGATGATGCAATATTGTTCTAATTGTGATTAGCAAAGTGTATGCGATGTTGCACAGTAACACAGTCCATATTTACCCATACATTTTAACCGAGCTTTAAAGGCTGCATTTGTTTACAATTTGAACGCTCCCAGCACCAGCCCGGAAATCGCTTCCCTCTCGGTTTCGTCTTTGATGAACAACGATCAGCTTTTCGTGGCTCGGAAATAGTAAGCTTGATTAAAAGGTAAATAAGGACTGTTCAACATCGTATACACCTTTGTAATAAAAAGTCCATGTACTTGCAGAACTCTGGTGAAAGTGAAAATTGCATATAATAGCTTACTTTCAGAATTGTTTTGAGACCCATCTATCGTTCTCGGCCTGTTAGGGTTTTATTAGACTCTACCCACATCTCTTTTGCGTTGTGACTGCAAAAGACGAATGCGGAAATAGGGTTCTCTGCCTATAAGAAGTGCCTATTACCAAACAGAGACCACGGATGGGGATGTGGTGTGTCATGGGGGAAATCATTGGCCGGGTTGTTGGGGTAAAGCATTTACAGAGAAGAGAATGTGGCGAGTTTTCCCTTCCGATAGCATGAAGCCAGCCCTACCAGGAAACGTCTACAGCATTGACCTCAACTATACCCATCAACATTAAACAAATTGACACTATCTTACACATTATTTTAATGAGTAGTTAGGAACGGTGCACCCTTTTTCTCATGAAGAATGACACAGTAAATATTGCACCAAGGAAATTCTCATGAAGAACTGGAATATCAACCTTGAACAGAGATACATTTGTCATCTGCAGAAATGTATCATGATCTGTGAAAGACAATGTTTGGAGGCAGCATGTGTTCCAAATTGTGCACCCTTTTTTTTAATGCAGTATTTTTTGAATAACACGTTAGAACAATTTCTTGTCTAACTTTTAATTTGCTACTTTTTTAAAGCAAGAAAAAGGTGTATTGGTTTCTTATTTTTTTCCCCCGGAGCTGTATAATCCATCACATATTAATCAGCTCTTACGTTAGAACAAGCAGCCTTTCATTACTAACACTTGATCCCAACGATATCTGATGCCAGTATCTAGCTGGAAACTACCCGCAAAGCTCTAAAAAATTAAGGTGCTTTTCTGCGGTAGCTAAAATGAAACCAACTACAGATGAATGCATATCACAACATTATTACTCAATAAACAAAATAGTCAGCTATTGCACGACAAAGCTGAATCACAAGGCTATATCCAGGAATGATAACCGTGAGTCACATTGACGCGGTACTTTCAAAATGACGCTGATTGTACAATGTTGCGTTGGGTGGTTAGCGTTACGGTTTGAGTCAGAAGTTTACCCTCTCTTAACCTCACTGTCCTCAAGTGTCCGCTCTACCCAAGAAGAACCAGAAGCTGGACTCTATTTTTCCAGTTTATAATGAGACAGTCTCACTTTCTTTTCCATGTAGCTGATGATTTGTACTTTTTTCAAATCACAGGTGGACATAACTTGTAGTTCTATTTAAAATGAAAAATCCTCCAACCAGGTAAAACCCAAATTCCCAAATATGGTTGTGAAAAGAGTAGAATAATCATATTGAACAAACGATAAATGCAGGACAGTCCACATATCCCCCTGTCCACGATTCAAAGGTGCCGTAGCGCTTTTCTGTTTCTGTTGGGTTTTTCTTAATGGCAACGCACTTAGTAGTGATGAGGTAAAACGTTGACAGTTACATTTTGTCTTTCACAAGATATTGTATTTTTTGGAAAATGTTACTTTTGTGCTAGTTCTACCTTTCATTTTACATTTACAGTTTCGTGTAGTTTGTACCTGTTTGTCCTTGGATTAAATTCACTCTTTAGTTTCAACAATGTCTGCATTTGGTTCGACTCCACACCACGACCGTGACAATGTCTCCAGAAAATGTAAAGAAAAAGGTGTACTATTTAAATTTACAGTAGTTTTATTTTATTGTTACATGATATATAGTCTGGGTTTAAATAATAGTTTAGAATATTACACAGTTACAATGGACACATGAAAAATACAGAAAATTACAAGCACAATCAATATAACATTAAGATCTCAAACACAAGTTGAATCATGTGAAATGCACACAGAACAATTAAAGTGCAAACATCCCTCACAGACTAATCCTAAATTCATTAATCCATTAATGCATTCCAATGTCATAACATGGGAAGAAAGTTAATGTTTTCTCTTTTTTTTTACAGATTTTTAACAACATTATAATAATATTACAATTACAAAAAATAAAGTGCAACAGATGGTTTCATACTGAAATGGATTCAAGTGAAATAAATAGAACTATAAATAATTTGGGACAGACAAGATTCAGTATCCTAGAGTGGTCTTTCATGTACTCTGCAGTATATAGTATGATACATGTGAAAGGTGGTGCTTAAGGCTTCCTTAAGTATAATACATTTAGGTCATTGACCCCTATACTGTAGCTCCTATGCTGTGAACAGTAGATTACAGTTTATACCATTTCCAGGGTATAATTTCCATCTCACATTAAGTTGAAAGTTAAATTCTCCCTCTACTAGCTTATTCACGACTGGACCAATGTTCCAAAAAGATTCACATCCACACCAATAAACAACAGTGCTAACATTCCCGCCCCCTACATTAAATGTAAACACAATGAATCAACGATAAATACACATTTACACGTTGCAACTAAAAGATTTCTGTTCCTCAGCTGGAGTGGCCAACACCGCTTGCCTGAAAACTGCCAGACAGAATGTGAATGTTAATACAGTGCCATGACATTCAGCCTAATATGACGGTATCGTTAGGCACATCGTAAAAACAGGATTTAACTCGGGGTCTCCGACATAACATTTGGTTTTGTGTGTTACGCGGTGCAGTTCAAGCGTGCTTGAGGTATTCCAGATAATAATTGATCATACTCACATGTTGTTTTCTTCTTAAGCATGACATAGACGAAGATTCCCAAAAAGGAAACAATGAGCAAAACCGGAATGGCAACCCCCAGTGGTGATGTCTTTTTATCTGCGGAAATGAATCAGAATGTATCAGGCCAAGAGAATTCACCCTTTATATCCTACTCGACATTATCCATTGTGTGTACTACACAAATATATAACTGCAACACATCAACCGTTTCATGAGCCAAATTAAAATGTTCCCCACGCACAGGAAGCTTATTCCTCCGAAATCTTATCCAAACGTGTTTACCTTCCTGTTAGTGAGTACTTCTACACAGTAAACCAGTAAAATCTGTTTTTGTTTTGCATGGCTTCCCCTTCAAGGGCCCGGGAACCACACCACAGATTGCATCTACCACGGAAATTACCCGGAACTCAACCCCAGAATCTACAGTGACATGTGATGCTTTACCGCGTTAATACAAACGAAACTGATAGTCAGGTTTCCTCAGTAATTGCGCAACCATAACATTAGTCATCGGTATATCGTAAAATATACTGCATGGTTAATCTTGACAAGGCTAACACAAGTTATTGGGGATGATTCTGGGGCAAGGGTCAGTAACAATGTTGTTTTCTAAATGAAACCAAATGGATCGTATGCGGGTGTGTTCCTAAACTACCCTGGTTTAAATCTGATGTTGACAAACCTGGTTTATTCGGAGTCTCCTCACGTTGACGAAACGTGACCCGCTGTTGTCTCTGTGTCCTTGTCCCGTTGTTGACTAGACAGTCCACGTGTCCCCCCAACCCTGGTGTCTGTTGGAGGGTTATGTTGCTCGTGACCGTAACCGTTTGGTCTTCGTTAATGACATTCCAGCTATTGGGAGGCTGAGAGTTTACGGGTGCTACAGTAGAATAGTCCCATTGGATGCTGGGTGCTGGTCTACCGGTGGCAGAGCAGCTGACCACAACATCTCCATTTGTGTTAGATCCGGAGCTGGAGCCTCGTTTCCATGTGGCTCCCACTTCTGATACACCTTTGAATAGATACGACGGTGGATATTTAGGGCATGTTGAAGGAATGGCTACATTTCAAAATTCAACGTCATAATTTTGGTTAGAACGAAAGTGAGGCTAAATAAAGGCTTAATCATATTCCCTCACTGTATGATTCTGAAATCTTGCTTAAGGTAGCAAATATCATGCTAAAAAAGGAGGCAAACGGATTATGCTAATTTGAGATTTTCAGAGTAAGGAATTGTCCCCTGTATTGGTATGAATATATTAGAAGGCATTAGTTAAGCATCAATGCTTTTGACTCACTTAACCTGAGGCAAAGTTTATCCACACACAATGTAATGTCTCTAACGTTTACAAGCAAAAGTAAAATGACCCATCCCCCCCGAGCTAATTTATTACTTTTAAACCGGTTGCCAACAACATTTGCACATTTAAGTCATGTGAAATGCAGGGTAAAAAACAGACCCCTTTCAGCGACTTTGTGTGCAAAGACGCAGCCTATATTTGCTAAGGGGAATCCTGGAAGTCACAGGGTTTTTAGAGATGTTTTCGGTGCAATTTCAGTAAAACATTTAGAGGCGTGTCCAATAATAACACGTGCATTTGTTTATGTCTGATTCCACAATATACCTGTAAACATTGAAATACTACCCAAATAAATCGTTTTTACTTGGGTTCCACTAAAGACAGAAGGAATGTGTTCATTGCAATGCCATTGGCGTTTACTCTAAAGTTAAGCAGCAAGAATGGCATAATAATGTTTCGTAGGAAGCAAAGTCGTAACATTTAATTGGATAACCCCCTAATTGAGATGTGATATAGATATAGTAGTCAACTCCCAATTAACAAGGATTAATGGACAATTAACATACAGCTCTAAATCAATATTTTTAGACTATTACCTTGAACAGTAAGACAGGTCTGCTTGCGTGTAGATCCACTTGGATAAACATTGAATGAGCAAATGTAGCAGGCTTCGTCCGACCATGATACATTTTTCAAGGTAATTGATGTTGAGTTGAGAGATGCCTCCCTAAGAACCACCTTGCTTTTATGGGGCTCAATGATTTGAGGTCCAAACCGCTTGCTGTATGTGGCCAGGTTCTCCACTGAGTCGTCTTTAAACAGCCGCTGCCAGGTGACTTGAAGCACACCCGTCGGGTCCGCTAGAGTGCAGGTAAATGATGCCTCCTCATTGAAGTAAACAGTCGTATCTCCGTTTGCCACGACGTTGACAGAATGCGCTACAAAAAAAACCCAAGTAAAGTAAGAAAAAGGATGAATACATTAGGTTTGGTATAGATCAAAGAACCAATAACGTAACAATTGGAAACTGTCTTATGTACAGTCACAACCAGCCTCTTACCTTCACATAACAAGCACAGGAGTACAAGGCACGTCTTCATTGTCAGCTGGTGATGTTGACTGTAGCTCATGTTCCTAACAGAACGTGACGGGTAGGCTATATACCTAATTATAGTGAAACTAATGGGCGGGGCGGGATATTTCCTTTCGGCATGAGTAGTTTACAGGACGCAGATAAGAAGTTCCCATTTGTTCGTTGGGGGGAACATACAATTTGCTGTGTTGACAATTTGTCCACTGCTTAATTCCCTATTGTAATTTGGCGAATAAATAAAAAGTCCAAATTACAAACTACATGAATAAAAAACTATTTCAATCAATGTACATCGTATTTTAATGTGCTAAAATAAACACTCTTTAATATAGGAACAGGCTATATTTCAGAACAGAAACTCAATAGGCTCTATGTGTCATTGGGGTTTACAGAGGTATGATTCTCAGATGCCCAAATGACCGACTTTCTGGTAAATCACCGTATTTATCGGAGTGTACGTAGGACCGGTCGGAACTGATGACTGAATTGATATTTAAATAGACCTCCTGTGCTACCCAATTGCTTGGAGTGCCCTCCCTTGTCTCGTGCTACTAACAAAAGGCAGGTGAATTTCATATTCACGAGGGAATATCACAAAACGCACCAACGTTGGAGGATTAAAATTGCAACCTGATTACACAATAGTAATAAAAAACTAATATTACGTAAAAGGTACACTCCTAATTTGCAAGATTTTGTAAGTAACAGTTTTAGGAAGAAAAGCAAAACAAGCACGGAACACTGAGGCAGCAGATCTTCCCAGGCACACTTTAGGGCACTTTTTCTTTTCTGCATATAAACGCTTTGTCATTGCTTGCTTTTGGACAATGCAGGTTGACTCAGCACTGTTTACTGGTAGGATGACTGTGGAGCTTTCTCTCGAATCAGTACAGTTGATTTCTAGGAAGTTCCGCTCTGCGGTCGTGGCCCTTAATATATGGAATTACAGTGAAATGGGTCTTTGGTGTTATTGTACAAATGTACAAACATGAAAGGTTGATATCTTTGTAATTTTTGTTTTTAAATTTTTTAAATGTTATTGGCAGTGCTGGCTTTCCACTGTATAGCAACATTCTATTAAGGACATTGTCTTAATTAGAATTGATTAGAAACACACATATTTTAGCAATTGGTTTTATATCGGTTAATGCAACAAAACCCTTTTTTCCAAAATATAAAACCAAAGTAAACCTGCAGGGCTAGAATTAAAAATCGAAATTTTTCTTATTATTTTTTGTATCCCTACGCGATCAAGGTTACCACAAAAGCCAAGAACCACAGCTGCCATGCAGTATATACGGTACTTCCCAAGGTGTTTTGAAAAAGTTGGGTGTAGATATTCGGATTGGAATCTTGATCCAGCACAACAACCGTTTGCTGCTTCCTCTTTTCTTCTTTGAGAAAATGTACACATTGCCTTAGGCGTTTCATGTTTCCCTATCATATGCAATGATGTAACAATTTACAATGACTACACATTAAGATAATAATGATGCACCGTCATGACGGTGAACCAACAACAATACAAAATGGGGTTTTTCCGTCTCTAAATTTCATTCCCCATTCTCATCAGTGTGGTATGTAATTGTAGTTACAACCTTGGATCAATTAAATACAATGAAATCACTGATGTGACAGACAAGGTGAATCATTCAAGTAAACACCGTATCAAAGTGTAGTTAAACCGTGAACTCCAAAAGGTGAGGGGCCTCCACATTGTCTACTAAGCACAGGGTGACTTCCTGAGTGTGGAATTGCGGTAACTGAAACAATAGTGTAGTGTGTTATGTGATTCCACTTCTCTCATGCCGGCTGCAACAATGGGGCCGATGGTTGAGGGTGTTAAGTTGCGCACTATTTAAGCAAATTGATTAGCCTCAGCCAATGCACAAGGTTAACGGGATAGTTTGACCTAGATTCATAAGTGGGTGAAATTCTGTTTACCATGACTTGTAACTGAAGGCCATTGGAGTCATTTTTCACAACTAGCCATTATTCCCCTCCGTCCCAGCCTGGAAATAGCATTTATAGTATTCATGACAGGACAGGAATTGAAGAGATCTCCACTTTGGCACAGTCATCGAATTATTTGCCTATAATCATCAGATGCCATGGATTACATTCCAAACCTTGTAGAAATTGTAAATAAGTTGTAAATATTCCTGCCCTGTAGGAAAAACCCCAACAGTGCATTTATAAGAAACTAGTGACCTACAGCAACCTTATTGAGTTAGACATCATATATCTTGGGAGTTGATATAATATCAGTTTGCCTCATTAGAAAAGACATTCATATGGAGCTGGCCAAAAAGCTTTGGAAGCTACTGACACTCACAGCTTTGCTCTCCTGTTAAGAAAGAAACAGTATACTTTGAATTAAAATATTCAGGAATAGTACAACTTTTGCTAAAATACGTTCTTTGACCTGACTAATAAGAATGTCTTACCTGAGATTGACCTTCCTCAGAACTGTGTTAGCAATGACTATTAGAACCACCAGTGCTGTGATGCATGGTATCTTCACAATTTGGTAAATACTATACTTATACTTGGTAATAATACTGTTATCTAGTTTTTCAGATTCAGCAGATTCTGAGAAAGAGATATATACTTTCAAATCTCGGTCGATCCAAAATGGCTCATGGGGAGATTTTAAAACTTTAATTGTCTGACTATAGCAACATTGTTGCAGGGGAGGAATCCAGTGAAACTCATCATCGTTTCACCAAATGTGTGTAAGGTATAATGTATTGTGATGACAAGCAAATAACATCTTTAACATTGACAGAAATATTTAGATACACAACATCTGTTCCTCCGTCGTATGCACACTCACAGGTGTAGTTCCCTGCTTGTGATGGTTGTATGTTGCTGATGTGTAGAAACACTCCACCTCTCTCGGTCTGTAGTGTGACTCTGGAGTCACAGGTGCTATCGGATCCATTTTGGTCAAACAACAGTTTTACTTGACACTCGTGCTTCCCACTTATGGTACATTTTACTAACATTATGTCGTTCAGTGTGTGATTTGGGCAGATGTGAGTGACCTCTGCACCCCCAGTATCCAGTGTTCTCAGTTCAGCCCCTGTAAACAGGAAGCAACACAGATTTGTTGTGTATTTTCATATTTTGAGTATGTTTAATTTTTTTCCCTCTTGGGCAACCATCCCTTCAAGGTTAGTGACACTGGTTGTGCAATGCATTTCGACTAGTGATCTGAAATCATCTGTGACTGCAGTATGCAGAGAAGTGAAAGGTCACTGTAATAAACTCCTCCGAAAATCACGCATCAACTTTTTACGTAGGCTTTCAGCTGACATCTTTACTCCAAAAGATGCATTTTGAATACAAAAGAATTATTTACTGGCCCAAGCCCAGCCCAAGGACCATCTTGCCTCTCCTGCAAAGATACTAGGTTCTAATGCTGTGCGTAGATGATCATCCTCAATGGAAGAAGTTTAGAACCACCAGGACTGAACATCTCTGGAGAAATCTGAAAATGTCTGTGCACCGCTCCCCATTCAACCCGATGGAGCTTGAGAGGTCCTGCAAAGAAAAATAGGAGAACCAAGCTTGTACTCAAAAAGACTTGAGTCTGTAATTGCTGCGAAAGGTGCTGCATCAAAGTATTGAGCAAACTCTTAGTTTTTGCAAATCTATTAAAGATGAAGATGGGACCCAAACGCACGACTTGAGTAATCCTTCGTGAACGTTGAACTCGAATGATCGAGCGAGGCAGTATGGTCAGGGAATAAGCCCAATGTGCTGAGAACACGAGAGATGAACGGAAACAAAAAGGCTTGAAAGCCAAACTCTACAACGTAACGTAGCAGTCAAATAACGAGAATACGTAGCCTATGTAAACGGGCGTAGTACTTGGTTTGAATCGACAAGGTGGTGTCGAAAACCAGGAAGCTAAGTAGGATTGGTGATTATTGATGAGGGACAGGTGTGAGCCGTTGAGTGTGTGATTGGTGACTGGATGGTTTGGTACAGTGATGAGCACATCGCTCAAAGCCACCAGGGGGCGTAGCAGAGGTGGGAAACGAGTCAAGTCAGGGGAAACCCTGACAGTGGGTGAGACATCTTGGAATAAAATAATGTCATCAAGTAGTCTAAAAGTAATAAGAGTAAAATTTTCTATCATATGTTAACAAACAATGATGTTGAAAGTATTGCTGGTTAGTCGTCAAATAAGCTACTTTTATGTTCATTTAGAAAATGTTGAGAATGCTGTATTTTCTATGTTGGTTTAATGCTAGTTAATTGTTTTAACTAATAAGTAATTCTCTGTAATTCTCTGTTTTAACTAATAAGTAATTCTCTGCTGTTACTATTGCAAATTAATTACATCATGTCCTGTCAGCGTTGAAGAGGGGGGGGGGGGGGGGGGCAGAAATACCTGTGCTTTCCTGCCACAAATGTACCTCCAGAAAGGACATTCAGCACTGGTAGTTGTGTGGTGACATGCCACAGAACAGTACCGAAGACAGATACAGTGGATGGTCTTGGTTTTCCTGCCCATAACCTTTGAAACCAACATGAATATGGCTGTATCAGTACAATGTTCAATGTTTGTAAGCTATGAACTTGCCCTGACTTGAATATTTTGTTAGAGCACTTGTTATCATCACTTGTTATGTTTGATAGCATTCAACAGCATTCAAAAAGACTTGTTCTAATGTATTTCCAATGTGACTGAATCACATGCCTCAGAGCAGACTGAAGCCATAGACAGTGGCTTGATTTCCTTGAACATAACAGTCACAAGGTCGCAGCATTTTAATTTAAGTTATTTATTAGCATTCATAAAAGTTCAAACAATAGTACTAATTAATTCAGTCATGTTTTTTTTAAGAACATAATAAAGCAATCAGAATGGAAAAAAATCATTAAAACCACTTTTATATGAATATATATATATATAAATTGAATGAATACCATCAAATATTGTTAACCCATCTAAAATCTGAAAAATACTGTGATAAATCATTTCATCCATACTCTACACCCTCTATACTCTATACCAGGGGTGGGCAAATATTTTGGCTCGGGGGCCACATCAGGATTTTGAAATGAAATGGAGGGCCACATTTGTTTTTGTAATTTGTTAATCATAATAGATTTGGAGGCCAGAAAAGGGCAAAAGTTAAAACATACATTACATATGTACAGTAGATCCCATATAAGGTGTAAATAGTTACAATTCTGACTCAGATGTATAAGAATGGGCTGGTGAGTTGGTTTTTTAATTCCCCCCAAAATAATTTTATTACATTCCGTGGGCCGGATGGGACAGGCTCGCGGGCCGCATTTGGCCCCCGGGCCGTAGTTTGCCCACCCCTGCTCTATACTCTGCTAGACAACACAAACACAATAAAATGTAAAATACTGACCCCTGATGGTAATGCACATGATTCCTTGATATTTACGAAGAGACAGTGGTTTAACAATACATAAAATACAATGTGGAGGGTTAAGGATCTACACAGGAGAGAGTTGACTACGGGTGTTATAAAACAATAGATAGAGATTTATAATGTAAAAGTGTCAGCTGGAAATGGATGGAGATTTAAAGTGTAAAAGTGTCAGCTGGACATGTTAAGCATTACAGTAAAGATAAGAAATACATTTATATCTGCATTTATACAGAGCTGGCAAGGAAACAACATTTAACCCTTTGTGAAATGACAGTGTGATGCTATGTTGTCATTGGTTAATGTCAGCAGAGGGTCAGGTGTTAGGATGCTGCACTTGAATGGTTCAGTAAAACTCATTGGGTTTCTGTTTTAAGGTGCTGTGGGGCTCTGTCCTGTTACTATACATCAGATGTTATAATATTTCACATGGAGCTCTGGAAATGTTTTACAATGATCCACAATTCTATTAAAAATGTAAAAAAGCCTGGCCTGCATATGTCTTCTAACAATAGTGTGGGGTTATTGATGATGTTTCTGTGCCTTGCTGTTGTCTTGACAGGACAGGAAGTGAAAAGACTCAACAGTGCGGTTCTAAGACACTAGCAACCTATACCAACCTTATCGGGTCACATACTGTACTTTTGGTTATTTCATGTATGGTCAGTTATCCTAGATGGTCATGGTCAGTTTCAACATGATCAGTTATCCTGGTCATAAATCTCTGTTTCCTCTGGGTACATCCTTGTCTCTCATGCTTCACTGGCATTGGGGTGACCAGATAGCTGAAACTGTGATCTTATTGCTGTGCTCTGCTGATAAGCAAGACAAGTAAAAACAATGTATTTATTGTCATTTGAGCGACACAGGGAGAAGGCACAATTGTCAGTGTTCTGGGCCCTGGATGGCATATACTAACCAAACCTGTCAGAAACAATTAATTAACACAAAACCTGCAGTATCCTTTTATCTTCCACTGCTTCCCAGAGCTCCTTTTTTTGGCCATTTAGCCTCTGCATGGGCCCGATTAATAACATGTGTTCCTTGTCAAGGGGGGAACTCCAGGTTGTGTTTAATGGCCCCCTTTTACAGCCCCAGGCCAGGTGGTTCTTCTTTGGGTGTTGTTCCCACGCTGATCCAAGAGAGGGTGCTGTAGAGGACAGAATCTTTAAAAGAATGATTATCCATGTATTGTTTTGATTATCTTCATATAATGTATAGCTGGAGATGAGTATCCAGGGCAGGTGTAATAACAAACCTTCTAGTGTTTTCTTCATGGGTAAACGGTGTCGTAGTGGCTGTAGATAGGATTCGGCATTTGTAGATTTGAGTAAAATTCAACGGTGTCAAGTTGATGCTCTTCCTACAGGTACATAAACAAAATGTTTTTAAACTGTATTTATTTTAAATGTCAAATTCAACATTGAATACTAAAATCTGCAGATGCTTTACAAAGAACATAGTATCTGTCGGCTTCACCTTTTGTGAGGTGTGATTCACTTCTTGCTGTGTTCTCCTGCTGTGCAAAAGAATAGAATTACAACAACGTTTTCAGGAGCGCAACACGTTTATGTTTGTTGAGTCCACAAATTCCTAAAATCACTGAAACCCTAACTTTTAAAGACAAGCTAAAGTAAATCCACAGCTAAATCATAAAACGTCTTGTGTGACTGCTTGTGTTAGATTGCTTACAATTTCCCATGTAATATTAAAGGTAGCTTACATAGCCACTGTAGAATGTTTAAGTGTTATGCTTCATACACAGTAACAACATACTGTGTATGACTCTGGTCAACTATCCAATTACAAACTGGGAGATATGTCATTCCCTAAAGCTTTAACGATACTTGAGTGTGTCTGTCTGTGCAGATGTCAAATGTAATAACATTGCTAAGAGTGAGTTGTCCTACTTAAATCGAAATCAAGAATGTTACAATGACTTTTGTGTCTTTGGAGAAAATGCTATGAAAATTATTCTGATACAGAGTTTGTGTTTCCATCAATTACAATATCTTAACCTGCTCGTTGTCACACTGACTTCTTGACAGGTTAGGAAGTGTCAACAGTGCAGTTATAAGACATTAGTAACCTACAACAACCCTTTTAAGTCAGACATCATATTCTTGGCCATTTCAAATTGTCTCAGCCTACTCACAGATTTGTGTGTCCTGTTTAAATTTTTGCCAGTTATATAAACACCAATGCTTACCTGAAATGAAATTTCTTCGTGAAAATGCCAAGTATAGCAACAATTGCTGCAAAACCAATTACCATCAGAAAACCGAAAATTCTGGAAGCACCTGTTTCCTCAACCACTTGTGATGCTGTGAAAATGGGACAACGTATTATCTTAACAGATGTGTTGTTTAACTATTGTCCCATCCTGGCAATAAATATAAAGCCAAATAATTATTGAAGATTATTGGGAACAAATTGCACCGTCATCCAAGTCAAACACTTACCACTGACAGAAAAATAAAGATGTAAAACATTGACTCCTCCGTCGTATGTACACTCACAGGTGTAGTTCCCTGCATCAGATGGTTGTATGTTGCTGATGTGTAGAAACAATCCATCTGTCTTGTTCTGTATTGTGACTCTAGAGTCACAGGTGCTATTTGATCCATTTTGATCAAACCGTAATGACACATAACACATGTGCCCTCCAGTAATTACACATGTAACAGACATCATGTCATTAAATGTGTGATTCAGGCAGATGTGAGTGACATCTACTCCTCCGGTGGTCAAAGTTTTCAGTCGGGTCTCTGTAAGTAAGAAGGGATGCAGATTGTGACTGAATAGGCAAACATTTCTTTCAGCATTTATATGAAATGAAAAGTTGACTTCTGATTGATGAACTATGTTGGAAAATGCAGGTCAACAGTTTTGAGCAAATTATATTTATCTAGCTTGTGGATTTTAACTTCACCAAGGATGGAACATTATGTTTGTATCGTATTGTGGCCCAAAACTAAGACTCTCTGAAACATAGTCTGATCTGTTGAGTTCTAAAAATATTCTAGGAAGAAAACAAGGATCCCTCATGTGAATATCTTACCTAGTTTTATGTGGTGCTGTATGATTGTTGTCGCTGTGTGCTTTTTCCTAGGTTGTCATTCGAAAAGGTAGTTTTAACTGGATTATTTGGTTGTATAAGAATCAAACATTTGATGCTTCCTATCCTGGTTTTCATCTCTTCCTATAAATAATACAGACTCTTCCCAGTCCTCAGCTGCACCCTAAATATTGTGTTCCCTTCCCATACAACCCATTGGGGTTTCCTGGTCTCCGGCAGTATTTAAAACTGATCTGACTGGCTGTCAAACTAAAATGTTTTGCCAAGCTAGAAGATGATTGCGAGAAGTGGCTGAAACATTGAGCAATTGCAACTAACAAATGTCATTGCAAATGTGTTTTTGTAACATGGTTAGTTTTATTGGATACATTTTGCTTAGCCAGTTTACTCTTTTAATGCACAGTTACTTTCTGTGGGAGCATCGCAAATATGGACTGTAGTACTGCAAATGAACAGGACAATTGTACTTGATCAAAACCTATTTCAGTATACAGAAAAACAGGGTCATTGGTCAACCTCGGAGAGTACATTATGTTATAAAGATGTCTGACATTGAATATAATATAAGGTCCTGTTCTCTGGTCCAAAGCTGACTAGTTTTTCAACCAAAGTGCTAAGCATGTTGACGTTGCTAATAGCATTTGATCTTTGTTAAGAACAGTAATCGTTCAGATTACACAAACATTTCTTGCTAGCAGATCAACAGAGGTTAAACTAATTCACACAGGAAATTATCGAGACAGGGGGGCTTGTAAAAAACATTCACAGTTACATGAGTTAGAAGACAATCATCCAGGGAAACGTAAAACAGTGAGGACATACCTTTTCATTTATATAATCTCTGGATTGTTTCTCATTTTTGATATATATTACATTATAATCCTCTTAGTTCAGAGAAGGTAGATTAAACTAGATTGATTGCTTTGGGAAAAGACAGTAATTACCTATTCATTTGACCATATGGATCATGCCGTCACTCAATTTAATGCATACGTATGGACAACCATTACTGAGGTATGTCACTGAACTCCAAATATTTTGATAATACTATTTGCGGATTAAGTATAATAAATGTGTATGTGTATAATAGATCCACATTTCTCTTACCTTCTAATGCTGTGCCTAGATCCCAAAGCCACAGAAGAAGGGGAATCCTGAATACACACATTCTGACCAATTGCAAGACCGAACAATATTATTTGCTCAGAACGTAATACTTTTGCAGAAGAATAAAGCACAGAAGCCAAGTTTGAATGGACCTTCAGAGCAGAGAAAAGGAAGTGGGGCAGTTTCCTACCTTCTATTTGTCTGTTACTGTTTCACAGAAACTGTTGCACATCTGCTAGTTTTACATGTGCTAGAGCATCCTGGTCTTTTCAACTCCTTGGTTCTTTGCAGAGCAGTCACCAGAGAGTTTTAGTGGTCAACCACACAAACATCACAAGGACCACGTCATGCCTCTCCTGGAAAGTTAATACGTTCTTACAGTATAAAGTATATCATCCTACATAGAATAAATGTATGTACCGGTTGGGATTTATATGTTACATGGTGTTTTAATACTTTGTATTTTAAATTAGCTGAAATTAATAAACAAATGGAAGTATTGTTGGTTGGTCGTCAATAAAGGCTATTTTTATGTTCACTTTAAAAAACTTGAGAATACTGTATTTTCCATGTTGTTCTATGCTACTTGAGTGCTTCACCTTTATAACTAAAAGGTAATTTTCTTTAGAAATGCTTTCACTATCCCTTGATTATTCAAAACGATCTACATTACTTTTTGTCCCATCAATGCAGGTGTCATGTCCTGGCTGGGAGCCCCTAGCCTACTCTATGTTTTGGGGCTCGCAGTCAGGGCATGCCACCTAGAGAGGCCTCTAGCCCTCTCTATGCGGCTGTGGGCTCCCCAGTCAGAGCAGCTGTGTTCAGTTGACTCTGATTGGGGAGCCTACTTAGGCTAGGCTACAACCACACAATAAGTGTGGTTGATTGGTTGTGTATCACGGTGGTCATGGTTTGTCCTTTGTTTAAAGTGAATACTCCACACGTTTATTGTAAGTCATTTATATGTTTTTTGCTAAGTGAAACAGCACCTTTACTTTTGCCGTTTACAGTTCGTGTAGTCTTTGTCTTTTGTGTCTATTGGATTAAATTCACCTTTTACTTTCCACAATGTCTGCCTATGGTTCCGCACCCCACTATAACCGTGATAGCAGGTCATTTATTGTAGTCTCTATTTAGTCATATATACAGAAATATGTTTATATGTCTAAATGTATTTATGGATATATAATGCAGTAATGAATAATGAATCATTTCTGGGCACCAGGAGCCTTCACTCAACCTCTCTCTGTCTGTGGGTTGAACCTTGAATCACAATTGCAATCTGTACCATGTTGGTCCAACCACTGTTTAACTTGACACCTGTGCTCCCGCAAATCTACTAACATTATGTCACGCTGTGTCTGATTTGGACAGATGTGAGTCTCCAGACCTCCCTGTGTAAACAAGAAGCACCACAGATTTTAGTGAATTTATTGTTTCTTTTCCTCTTGAGCAGTTGCCTTTTCAAGGTTAGCGACACTGGTTGTGCATTTCGACTAGTGATCGAAAATCATCTGTTACTGCAGTATGCAGAGAAGCAAAAGGACACCGAAATACACTCCTCCAATAATCACACATCATGTTTCGTGTCTCTGACACCTTGTTGCCTGTAAGAGTAGGTGTTTTAGTTGTTATCTTTACCAGAAAAGATGCATTATGAATACAAAAACAATTACTTCCAGGACGAGGTGTGAGTTTTCTTTTTAAATGTTGGTAAAGAATACAGATGCCCCACTCTACTGCTGCGGTCTTAGCAGGAAGTCACAACATGTCACCTTCTCTCGTTCGACCTGATCCTGTTCGTGTGGCCTCCCACTCACAAGGCAGACAATGCATTTCTTCTCAACTTCAGATGCTGTTGGTTGACTAGTCTCACTGCAACAACCCCCTCCAGGTCCCTGATCACTATGTTTACCCCACTGTGTTGACCCAAATGGCCATGTGCTGTTGCAATATTCACTCTTTCTGCCTAACTACTCTCTCTGATTCGATTATGTGATCTGTCCTGTATGCTAAGTCCTCCTGCCTTTTTTCCCATCAGGACACTCAACTAGGTTTCTCCTTTCCACCTTTTGACAGCCAGGTGGTGGCACACATTTATCTTCTCTGTCCGGGCACCCTAATAGTACTTCAAGAGAATATACTTCCCTTGAAGTTTGGATGGCAAAGTCCCAACCATTTGGCCACCTCTATAAAGAATATGCATAATAATCCAACATCTCTCTTACCTTCAAATGCTGTGTGTAGATCCCACAGCAAATGATGAAAAGCAATCCTGAATGGTTTCTGACCAATTGCAGGAAAAAATGATATTATTTGCTTAGAACTGGATATTTTCTTCAGAGAGGAAAACAGCACAGAAGCCACCCAAAGTGATGCTGTTAGAATAGACATTTAGAGCCAAGAAAACTAACTGGGACAGTTTCCTACCTTCTTTTTCTGTGTTAATGTTTTATGAAAATCTGCCAATATTACACACAAACATCTTGGTCTTATCAAATCCTTTGGTCTCTGCAGCGCAATTAAATACCTGTGCTTTCCTGCCACAAATGTGCCTTCAAAAGGGACATTCAGCACTGGTAGCTGTATGGTTACATGCCACAGAACAGCACCGAAGACCAATAGTAGTTGGCTTGGTTTCCTTGCCCATAACCGTTGAAACCAATATGAATGTCTGTTCAGGGGTTAGGATATTGGTTATTCTTGTTACATTGTTTGTAAGGCTAAGCATTTATTTGAAGGTATGAAATTGCCTTGAATTTAATATTTAGATATTTTTGTTGGAGTACTCGAAGTTATTGTGTTTGATAGCTTTCAACCGAATTAAGAAATACTTGTAGTAATGCATGTCCAATGTGATTGAATCACATACCTCAGAGAAGACTGAAGCCATAGACAGTGGACTGTTATTGATCATAACAGTCACAATGTGAATATGGTTGTAGCATTTAAAAATGTAAAAGTTATTTATTAGTATTCCTGTTTTTACGGAAAGTAGGGTTTGGACGGACAGTCCATTGGTAGTACTCCAGACAAAAAGACGTGGGATAAACGATAGTACTGGAATATTGAAGGACAAAGCCTATGGCTGCCATCCTCAGTTATAGGCACAACGGGTGTAGCCCACATTGGATATTTTACTGCCTTGAAGACTCCCCGAGTAACCGTTTTCTCAAAACCTCCCCTATCTTTGTCTGGAAGAGGAAAGGTACTGCATGAGATGGAAAGAACTTTGGGGGCACTTTGTGATTGATGGCTGTGGGTGGATACTGGGTACTCTCTGCATACTCCATAATGCTGGGGAACATTGTCATACTCTGTCCAAATAACAGAGTGGCTTTTGGTGACTCTGGCTGTCCTATTGGGCTCAACCAATA